>APFE030685078.1:31381-77479 GCA_000404065.3 Pinus taeda | reverse complement strand
CCCGCAACTATGGTGCAGACAAGTTTGGTTAAAGGCGTGCGGGTGAGTTGGGCTACCGGGTAGTGCGACAGGCAAGGGCTCCCACCTGACCAAACATAAGTCGACCCACGACTTAGTGAAATATTGAAGGGGCGTGATTGGAGTGAGGACAGGTCGGCTGGGCAAGCACATGGGCGGGCCAACCCAAGTGTAAACCAAAGGACGCGACCCTTGGCAAAAACCATCACAGCGGATATAAGTATAACATGGAGGCATTCGTTTAGAATCTGGATATCAACCAACCAATCCAACCATCAAACAACACTTAATTGCAGATGCAAGAGAGAAGGGTGAAATGGGTAGTTCGGGTCGTAGAACAAGCGGAAGAGTTTGGGTCGCAGGTAGAGTTCCGCAGGGCCGCACAACGTCTGCCCATAGGCAGGTGGGTTGGGCCATGCGCCCGCCCTGGGCGGGCAAGTACTGGTGACTGAACGAAGTTTCTGCAGTTCAGTTAGGCAAGTGAATTTGTTTGTTGGGCTGAAGTTTTGGGTTCCCACAAGGTGTTGGTTGTCGCTACACGAAGTGGCAAAGGTTGCACGATAGAGGTATCACCAAACTGAGGTTGGGCCAGTAGGGCATAGTCTGCACAAGAATTTGGGCCGTTGCTGCACGACGAGCAGGGTGCGCCCAGATCGCAGTGTAGAACACTACACAATTTTGGTAAAGTTGGTCAGGCCAGTTAAGAAGGTAGCACGACTGTGTAAAAATATTTGTACTTGTAAATTTGCAGAACTTTATGTGTTGGGCAGAGTTGATTGGGAGTTGCCCCTCCCTTTACAATTTGTGTAAGTTGTTGTACATTGTGTTTACATGTTATTTCCATTGTGTATTAAGAAGATAAATGTTGATGAAGATGAATTGTTTCCATCGCATATGTATAAGAAGTGAACACTTAACGAAAATTGCCTAAGTGTTTGAAGGTATGTTGATGAAGATGAATTGTTTCCGTTGCATATGTATAAGAAGAAGTGAGCACTTAACAAAAATGCCTAAGTGTTGAAGGTTAGGTGTAGTTCATAAACTCAAGTAGTGGGAAACAAAAGACTTAGGCGAAAGAGTTAGGTGTGGGGTTGTGAGTCGTGACACCTAGGGTGGCACTCAAAGTCCACTAAAGATGGAGGTGAGATCTCCCCCTGGAAATCTCTTGTGCTCAAAAGCACAAGTAGACTTGGCTCAACAACAGAAGCGTATAGGAAGCTCAATTCCCAATTTAGCAAAAGTCCTAAACTGATGCATTCTCCTCTTATTTATCCTTGGGTTCCTCCTCTCTCCATGTGGGTCATATAATTCATCCCCGTTTCTTCCCTCTCTATCCACAAGTGCGAATTTCTCGAAGGGGTGTGTATTCCCTCTTGGAGTGGCTATCAAAGCTGTCCTCTTTTTCCATGCAAGATAGTTTGTTGACCCAACCAATTTGTTGCTCTCCTTGCAAAATGAAGTAATTTTGATAGATTCAGACATAGATATAAAGATACTAACGTGTGAAGATACTGTCCTTGATGACAATATCTTCAGCTTGATGCCTTGTTGATCTTTGATGATGATGTTGATAATAGAAGATGTCTTCCTTCAAAAGTGATCCTTGACTCAACGAGAGGGAGATCACCTTGAATCCTTGATGATGATGACAATGCCTTCTTCTTGCTTCCTTGAATTGGAGACTTCAAGATGCTTCAATGTGTAATCCTTCATTGAGTTGATGTAGGGTCTTTGAGGTCTTCTTTTCCTTGTGATGGAGATTGTAAGCTTCCCAAGAATGCTTCAGTTGAAGAACCCTATCTTTGAGTGAGTTAGGGTTTTGAGGTCTTCTCCTTATTTTTGCTTTGAGTAGTCCTTCTTAATGCTTCTTAGTTAGTTTGACCCTTATGAATCCTTTCTTGATGATTCAATGTCCTTGATGTTGAATAATCTTCTTGTGCTTCAACCCTTGAGCATCCTTCTTTAAGCTACCGTTCCTTGATGTAGTCACCTTAGCTTTGATTCCATGTTGAGAAATCTAGGGGCAGTTAGATTATGTGATTTCTCTTATTTTGATAACTGCTTGTGATGTATTTTTGCTTATCTTAATTAGATTCTTTTTCACCTTAATTATTATTGTGTTCTTTTCATCAAACAACTACCAAACCATAAACAATAATGAGACAAAAGGACACAAGATATAGGCAATCAACCAGGGCCAAAACCTTTCCAGTTGAGAGGAAAACCCGCAATAATTCTTCTGTTCTTATAGAATCTTCAATTGACGAATTCCAAGACCTATGACCCTTGACTAAGACCCTCCAAGGCCAAGTCCCTTGACGAGATTTCCTTGCAACAGTTCCTTAACAACTACTGCAAATTCGACCTCCAGCAAATTCTTCTGCAACTTCGACCAACAAATTCTATTGCAAATTTGACCTCTCCATCAGATTCACAATCTTAGTGTTTCACAACTTCGACCTAGCTGCAACTTCACAACTTCGATGCAACTTCATAGCTCCGATGCAACTTTAGACTTTCTTCTTGCCTAGTAAATGTAGAAATCTTAACAAAAGAGAGAGAGAGGCCCAAAACTTCAATCTTGTTGTTGTTGTTCTTCTTCGTCCTTTTATAGCTTCTATCTTGAGGAGATCGAACTTGCTTGAGAGTGTGTCCATATGAGGTCGAGTTCCTTCTTATTTATAGGCTTTTGAGGGGTACGAATTGCTATCTTTACGCTGACTTGTCCCTTCATGTAGGCCGACTTGATCTTTGCACCATGACGAGGTCTTGGAGGGTCTTTTGAGTCAAATAAATTTTCTTTACAATATGTAATATGCCCAAAAGGGTCTTTCATACATGACAATAACTCAATTGACTTGTAGACTCAATGAAAAGCTCTAAAAGCACTCAATGGGTGCTTGACCTAAAAATAAATCTCCGTTGAGCATGGAACCCATGCTTCAAAAACATTAATAAATTTATTTTTCTCGTTTTATTAAATACATAAAATCATGATTACATATGTCATTAAGAAGACCAAACCTAGTTACATATCTCAACAACACTCCATCCTGGAATGCACCAATCTGCCTTGCTGCAACCTTCCGCTACTAGAAATTATGGTTTTCCTCTAGAAAATTGGATCTGGAAATCGTTAGGGAAATTCCCCTGTGTGCTTTTCTCTTCCACCTAATGCTGATTTGTTATTGCAAAACTAATGCAAAATCACTACACTCAGATGTGCTCAACGCAATCTCTGACCTACTCACTAGAATTGTTTCCCGACAAATTCACTACTTGCTGGAACTGCTATTTGGGCAAATCAAGCTTTTCCTCTTGTCTGGATTTGGAAATCGATTTTTTTCCCGAACAATTTGAACTGCATGGCTGGTCTGCATAGATCCTGAAAATTGTGCTTAGAACTCCCTCTGAATCTGCACAAATTTTCCTTTCTTGCTACTTAGCCACGAATATCTCTTCAAATAACTCTAACACAATGTGAAATTTTCAACTCTATTGGAACAACTAGAAATTATTCTTCTAAATGAATATTATTATGTCTAGTTTATTTGATGTTACGACAAACAATGAATAAAATCACAATTGCAATTTTCACCAAAATAAAATGCACTATGGAAATAAAAATAGAATTGTGAAAATAAAGCACACACCTAAGTCACAGGATACGTTGCTCAAGGTCACATGTTCCGTATTTCACGTGTCGGACATGAAATACAACCTAAAACGTGTCCAAAACGTTTTTTATTGTGTCCTCCAATCGTGACACGTGTTTTCGACATGGCAAAAATGTGTCCTAACGTTTTTACCCCTTAGGACACGTGTCCCACAAAAAGTCACTCATAAAGCCTGCACATGGTTCATTTTTTTGCTTTTTCGGCCATTTTTCGCTGTCAAAGCTCGCTGGAGTCGTCGTTGCATTGGAACTTGGTCATTATTTGCTCGTTGGAGTCATTGTTGTGTTGTTTTGGAAGTTCCTTTAGCGATTCCCAACTGTCAACTTCACATCGACCTGGGTCCTGGATAATAACGTTCATGGTTTGGAGCTCGTGGTTTGGGGCTTAAATTTCTTGTTTTTGAGCATGTGGGGCCATGTCAACATTTTCTTGTATTCCATACGCCCATACCTATATAAGTTGTATCAATGTATTCAAGAGCCTTTTCAGGTGCCGAATGCCATGTCAACGTTTTCTTGTATTCCGTACGCCCATACCTATATAAGTTGTATCAATGTATTCAAGAGCCTTTTCAGGTGCCGAATGCCATTCACAATTTTTAACTCCTGAAATAGCTTTCTTCATGGTCTTTATAGCTCGATTCATTTGCTTATTCTCTGAATATCCATCCACAAACATTTCCCATGTTTTGAAATTTGGTTTTCCTCCTTTTTCTAAAACATGTTCAAAAAAGACTTTGTGGCCTACCTTTTCAATCATTCCTTTTGTGATATAGGCATCAATTAGTACATTGGACACTTTGATATCAAAATTTAGGCCATCAAATTCCCACTCTTCAGAACATTTTTCGACTCCCTGCATATCTCCAAGTTTGACCAATAAAGAAAGCATGCATATATAGTTATTGTATTGTTTTAATTGCAAATTTCAATGGCTATAGAGAGTTGACTTAAATATATAGGGCTCTACCTAGTTGAGTCTGTCTTGCAATTGCCCACATTTTCCAGGATGTGCAACTTGAGTAAGTCATATTCATATACTAGTCAACAAGAGAGCTAGAACTGTCAAGAAAGAAAATATCAGTTTCTGATGTCATATGTGCAATATGCAGAATGCCCTTATTGAGATCCTCGATTTGGTTCTCAATCTGCTTAATAAGTTAATAACATGGAAATTCAAGAATGAACATTGAACTGTTAGCAATGAACATCATTGATGTAGTAAATTAATAAACTATTACTATATTTCAATATTATATATATATATATACACACGTAAATACGAGTATTTGACACGAGACACAACGACCCTGGAAACAGGGCATGAGGGACACGTTTTATATATATATGTCCTCCTGTTCAAATTTCTAAGTCTAACCTTTAGAAATTTTATTTTTATTCTTCTGGTTTATTTCTCCTACTTGTTAATTACGAACAAGTTATTTAGACATGTAAACATCGAAATAAACTCAATACAATCTCAACCATCTACAGATCAGCAGCTGAAAGAAATAATGAACACACAAGTGACACCGTTATTTTTGGACAACTTGTCCCTGGAAAAACCCAACTTGGGAAAACCGGTGTAGCAATTTTGAGGGTTATTTATTATGCAGTATATCCTTGAGTATAACTGGGTGCCAAACTGGCTTAGCCGATAGAGAAAAATAACCAGTAGTAATACCTCTCTATTCAGAAGTAGATATTTAGAAAATCTGCCCCTCGAAACCCTCTCCAACATAATTGAAGCACAACATTAGCCCACCTGGCCTTAGCGTTAGCCCAGAACCCTCTGCGTCAGCCTTTTGAGACACTGTGCAACCTCTACAGCCCTCTGCGTCACACCTGCTGCCCTCTGTGTGTATGACGCAGGCCCTTCTGGTGTCTGCGTAGTCCCTGCTAACTTTGCGTGGCTCTCTCTGGCTCAGCGTCTGCCTCTCTCTGCTTCTGCATTGGTCTCTCGGCACTATCTCTGCCTCGTACTCACTGCGCCTCACTGCAATTGATCACTGATTTGACTTTTCTTAGCAAACCCCACTCTAGAAAATCAAACGATTGATCACTCTAGTGTGTTCTCCAATCGACCCTCAAGCCTCCTCTTATACTTTTCCTGTTGGTCCTTCAACGACTGAGATTACATCTCTAATCAACGGCTAAGATTAGATTTGGTTTGATCCATTTCATTTGGAACCTTCTAACCCAGTTTATGTTAATACCCATTAATATTTTATTTTTCCTAAGTTTAGACTTAGGAACTCCATTAAAAATATTAATTATTTTAATATCTCCTTAATCGGGTAGAATCTGCCCAAACTATTTTTGGATCTTGGAGATCTCATGTGCTTTGGCTTCTCCACCAATTTTCATGGCTAGAGCACATCTGATGCTACCCCAAATCAACACTCCCTCTTAGCAAGGACTGTGCTCTAGTAATAGTCAACACTGAGCATCATTCTGATTATACGACATTGGTACCTGTGTTGATGCTTGGCCTCCCCGCCTAACATCCTTTGCACTGCTGCATCTTGTACTGCTGCCCATGGCTCTACCACTACCACTGCTGCATCCGTACGACAACCCCCTCTGCATCTGTGTTGCTATTGGTCCTTTCTCCCAACACTGCATCTGCACTGCACCCCCCTCTCATCATGTTGCATCATGCTACTGCTAACCGCTACTACACTTCAACTCAGATACTGAGATGTAAGTAACCGATCCATCCAACTATTGACATCCCTGTCAGGTTAGAAACACTCCTGACGCTGAAGCTCTCTCTGCCGCTATCAGGTGCTCCCTCTACTGCCTTTGCGCTGTTGCAACATCTCCCTGCATATTGCATTGTTGCAAACCTCTTCGTGCCATCCTGCACTATTGCAACCTCCTCTGTGCCTCTCACACTGCTGCAGCTTGCTAGCTTTGCGTTGCCCGAGACTATTGCACTGTAGCACTCTCCGCTGCTTCATCCGCATCCGTTTCTGCCGACATTCGCCAGTCTTCCTACTCTCTCTTCGGGGATCCAATAACAAGGATCTGATCCAAGAGTTTGGGTACCTTAAAGATCCTGCCCCTCATCGCCTGTAGTCTTCCTGACTACAACTTGATGTCTCCCCGCCTCTTCTCTAGAGGTACATGAGCACTCATGGCACAATCGTCATCCTCCTCTACCTCCTTCTCCGCCTTTGCTAACGCTTCCTTGGAATCAGACACCTGTCCCTTGTTCTTCTTCCTTGGCTTTAGTTCGCATAATGACCTAGTTCCCCAGAGTTGAAGCACTTAACCTTGGAGAGGTCCTTTTTCTTCCTCTTCTCTTGTTTCCATGCAGATGCCAAAGTTGCATCCTCTTCCTCCTCCTTCTTGATTCAGACTCCTTTGCTGCTACTTCCTGTCTTGCTTAGCCATTTCATCTCTTCTTGGTGAAGAGCTGCCTACAATTCTTCCCAATTTGGAAGATTCGCCCTACCTTGCTCTAGACAAATGTCTCCCACTCCTCATAGACTGCGTTTAATGCGGTCCTCACCATCAACTTCTGATCCGGCGTGGCCCCTATGGAAGTTAGTTGGTCCCATATCTCCTTCAACCTCTATAGGAAGTGATCTATCTGCTCCCCCTTCTGCATCTGGTATGATCATAGTTGATCCTCAAGTAACATTTTCCTTTGCATAGAAGTATGCTAGTACGACGTCTTCAAGGTGTCCCACATTTCCTTTGTCGTCTCCTTCTCGGCAATATGTTGGACCACATGATCCTTGACCCCATCAAGGATGATGCATTTCACCTTGGCCATTGCCTCCTCGTACTTCTCATTATCAGCCGGGTCAATTGGGATAGCCACTGTTCTCAAGGTGAATGCCTTGATGCGATGTCTATCTGGAATGGACAAGATCCTAGCCTTTTAGACCACAAAGTTGGATGCCTTGTCGAGCCTGTCCTGATCCCTCAGTCCATTCATGGCTGTCTCTCTGCTCTTCCTTTCGACTCCTTCGAGTCTCTACTTCCCTTTGGAAATTCTCTTTTCGACTCCCTCTTAGTCACTACTTCCTGTTTGGAAGTTTTCTGCTAGACTCCCTCTGAGTCTCGATTTCGAGTCTCACCTCTCCGATCTCCTGTGCACCTGCAACACTGATTTGGATTCCTAATCCAGAAATCCACCTTGGTAGCGACTCCCGCTACCTTGGTTTTGCCCGTTAAGTATTGTTCTGACTTGGCAGCAACAAACCTCCACTAACTTCACTCCTCGCAATCTGCCCACAACCTCCTATGCCCTAGCAACTAAAGGACTTAGCCTCTAGGATTTGTGCAATCCCGACACTAGCTGAAATGCTCCTCTAGCCAATTGCGTCAACCCTCCTGGTCTCTACGTGGCTCTGTGTGAGCCTTTTTTGCCCTCTTCAGCTTCTGCGCTAGCCTCTCTCTGGCCCGAACTAATGACGCAGTACCTCTGCGTCAACCCTTCTCCGCTGCTTTTTGCTAGGAACAACTTTTGTCACTCGGGGCAACTGTTTCTGCTGCAAATGCTCTGCTTTAGCTAGTGCCTTTAGCTCTCCTATGATCTGCAACCACGCTTTGATACCATGTTGAAATTTCTAAGTCGAACCGTTAGAAATTTTATCTATATTCTACTGGTTTATTTCTCCTACTTGTTAACTACAAACAAGTTATTTAAACATATAAACATCGAAATAAACACAATACATTTTCAACCATCTACAGATCAACAACTGAAAGAAATAGCAAACACACAAGTGACACCGTTATTTTTGGACAACTCGTCCCCAGAAAAACCCAACTTGGGAAAACCGTTGTAGCAATTCTGAGGGTTATTTATTATGCAATATATCCTTGAGTACAACTGGGTGCCAAATTGGGTCACTCGACAGAGAAAAATAACTGGTAGTAATACCTCTCTATTAAGAAGTAGACATTCAAAAAATTTGCCCCCACGAAACCCTCTCTAGCACAACTGAAGCACAATGTTAGCCCACCTGGCCTCAACGTCAGCCCAGAACCCTTCATGTCAACCTTCTGAGGCACTGCGCAGCCTCTACGACCCTCTGCGTCACTCCTGCTGCCCTTTGCATGGATGACGTAGGCCCTTCTGGCCTCTGCGCAGTCCCTGCTAGCTCTGCGTGGCTCTCTCTAGCTCAGCGTCTGCCTCTCTCTACTTTTGCGCTGGTCTCTTGACACTATATCTGCCTCTTTGCCTCGTACTCACTACCACTGATCACTGATTCGATTTTTCTTAGCAAACCTCGCTCTAGAAAATTGAATGACTGATCACTCTGCTGTGTTCTCTAACTGACCCTCAAGCCTCCTCTTATAGTTTTCCTATTGGTCCTTCAGTGACCGAGATTACATCTCTAATCAACGGCTAAGATTAGATTTGGCTTGATCCATGTCGTTTGGAACCTTCTAACCCAGTTTTATATTAATACCCATTAGTATTTTGACTTAGGAACTCCATTAAAAATATTAATTATTTTAATCTCTTTAACTGGGTAGAATTTGCCCAATCCATTATGGGTCTTGGAGATCTCATGTGCTTCACCAATTTTCATGGTTAAAGAACATCCGATGCTACCCGAAATCAACACCTACGGGTCTTGTGTCCTCGTGTCATGTGACTTAGGCACACACACAATAAAATTAATCCCGTTATTTTTGGACAAATGTCCTTGGAAAAGCCCAATGTGGGAACGTTGGTGCAATAGATGAGGGTTTTATTATTATTATTTAGCAACAAAATTTAGAGTACAATAAACTGGATGCCAAATTTGCAATCTTCTCCTAGGAAATCACTGGGAAAATTATTTAAGAGAACTAGCTTGATCTAGCCTCAGAATTTGGCGCTCGAAAATCTCTGTGTCACCCTCTGCACAAGCTCTGCACAGTCTCTCACACGCATTGCCCGGATTTGCCTCTGAATTAGACGTCATACCTATTGTTGCCTCTGGAAGTGATTCTCCAGCATTTTGGAAAATAATCCTAGTCTTTGACACCTGAATATGCCTCCTCTTTAGTTGAATCGAACTGCCCCCTTGAAGCTCCACACAAGCCCCTACGCAGCTTCCTGTGGAATAACTCAGCCTCTCTTTGCTGCTGCACTGGAAATTCCACTGGATCACCTTGCTGCTACACTGGAAATTCCAATGGATCACCTTGCTGTTGCTCCTCAATCTCCGCTTATGATATCTGGCTCGAATTCTCTTGTTGGCTAAATCTCTGCTCTTTGGGAAATTTGATTTTCCTAGATTACCCGACTCACTCGATGTGTTTTTTCCAATGTTCCACCAAGGTTCCAGGACAAGGGGGCGAGGGAGCAGCCTATGCAAAAGCTCCCCACCAATTATTAGGAAACGTGGGGGGACGTCAGGGTCTTAAAAACTTATAAATATAAAAATTATAATTTATAAATTGAGTCCACTATGAAAATTGGGTTTGAATTGAAAAGCTACAAAGCATGATCATTGATATGAATATCATTATTTAATATCATATAAATTTAAAATTCTAATTTATAATCATACATCGTACATTATGATTAAAGTTTAAGCCATATTGATGTTCCACTTCCTACTATGAACATTGAATACTGAGCAGTGAATATTGACATAAAATTATAAAGGTCAAGTTTGATACATCAAGAGTCAAAATTTTATAGAGTCAGAATAACATAAGAACATCAACATATTGAAAGATAAATGAGCATAATTTTGCTCAAGCCTCAAGGTAATGCCCCGCTAGTCTTTGCATCCAGCTGTTGCATGAATAAATCAGGATCAACCATATCACCATCTGAATCTGAATCACTAGCATTCTCAAACATGCTAAGTGGCACACCAACCAACCCCATTTGTCTCTCATCAAGTCTCTCCTCCATATCTACTTGTGCATCATCCTCTGAATCAACATCCCATTGTGTTGCTGGTCCCTTCAAATACTTAGGTGTCTTCCTATGCTCAAGACGTAGGGCATTGTGCACAACAACTAACTTCTCTGCTCTTTTAGAGGTAAGCTTGTTCCTCTTGATAGAGTGGATGAAGCTATATGTGGACCAATTCCTCTTTGCTGCAGAGGAACTAGGAACGTCTTGCGAATGGAGTGAGGGGCCAGGGCAAATAATGAATTAAATTTATAAAAAAACGAATTGAAACCCTAAACTATTAAAACTAATGTTAAATTTTAATTATAAACAAAAGTTTATTTAAAAAAATTGGGCCGCTCGGACCCCCCACGTCTCCCCCTCGTCCCCCCATGCCCCCCTTGACCCCCTCGACTCCCCACGACCCCCACAACCCCCTTTTTGGAAACGACCCCTCAGCATAAGGAAACGTCCCCTTGGCACGTTCCCCTGCGTACCCTGTTTTTTGGGAGTGTGGCGAAATGATCCTTTCTCGTCCCCAAGTCCCCGGAGTGCGGGGGAGCTAGGAAATTAGACCCCTGGGGGGGGGGGCAAGTTCTCGTGGAACACTGGTATTTTCCATCCTTATCATCCTACTCTTATAATCTCTCGTTGGTGAATCAACGACCATGATTAGATCTCCATCAACGGCCAAGATCATCTCATATTCAGTCCATGTGAGTTTCTAGAGGATTCTCACCTTTCTCAATTAATTCCCTTTCATTAATCAATTTCCCTAAGTTAGACTTAGGCATTTTTTTAATTATCGATGAATTAATTTAATTGAGCTGTGTCTGGGTGTTTTCTTCCGAAAACGTTTCTGGGTTTTGGCCAAAGTCGAGACTAGAACACTTGTTTGATGCTGCAAAAACTAACATTCCATTCTAGATGAAATTTGTCCAGCTATAGCTTTAAATACAATTAGCTTTCCAAGACTAAGGTTGTCTAATTCCTCATAAAATATTGCCTTACAGCCTCTCCACCAGAGAGAAAATTGATGCTCGCTAGCTTGATAGTTTTCCATATTTGTCTGCTATACAACATAATGCACACATCTTGTGATGTCACTCTCTGCTTAGCTGAGAGGCCTGACCAAGAGATAAAACCCATCTCAAAAGCAACTGTAGAAACCCAAACACATGTTTAATTGCCTCCCCACCTCACTTATTAAACTAATTATATTTGTTAGCCTTGATTTATGAAGTTTAGTTTAGATTGATCGATTTTGGTTGCCGATCCTCTAGTCTAAAACTTGAGAGTTGAAGGATGCTTTTGTCTTCCATTGTAGGATTTCATATGGGTGCATAACATAGCACAACAATAGATAAATATAATTGGAGAAAATAATATCACATGTATTAATGTTGCTTCAACAAATAATTCTACAGGAGCTTGAGGTAGGCTACACACAATTACAATCTGCTAGAATCTAATCATCTTTCATAACATTGTTATATAGCACTATAAGTTGGTTAGTGATGGTGTAACTGTGTAACTTGTAATGTCAACATTATAATGTTATGTTGGTCACATATAGTGGCTTACATATATTTTGATTTATATTCTTTCACTCCTCCCTAACTCAAATATAACATTCTCAACTTATTACACCCACTCAACACAATAGTCAATACATTTATATAATCTTTCTTTCCTTCCTCCAGCCAATTTCTGTATTATATTCTTTCACTCCCCCCTAACTCAAATATAACATTCTCAACTTATTACACCCCCTCAACACAATAGTCAATACATTAATATAATCTTTCTTTCCTTCCTCAACTGGGATTTTTGGGCTTTAGGAGGAGATCCAAGGGCTTTGACAGGGTGTAGGAGTTTTTAAATTAGGGAGATCTTTCTAGTGATCAGAGAAAGTATTCTAGTTATTTTATAGCATCTATTGCTGGTTTTATGGCATGAACTTCTCTGTTTAATGCAATTTCAACTTACCAATTTGCTCCCAATTTTTCTGTGATTGATTAAAGTGAATCTGATGTCATTTATCTTAAGGCTTGGTCTTTTGGCTACTGCTGTCCTGACTTTGGTAGCTTCCAGATTGGTTTTACCCTTCTGCACTCTTATATCATCCATATATTGTTTAAAACTTTTCATTCATTTTTCTGGATAGATAAAACAGAATTAGCAACTCTTTGTTTTACTTTCTTACACTTCTGTTGTCTTTATTATTCCAAACTTGAATGGAATCACAGTGACCATAGTTAACATGTATTCTCAAATTGTACTGTACTTTCATCTGAAGCAGATATGGTGAGGAATAAGGGGTTTCTTCCTTCAGGACCATCAGAAATTTCCTTTCAAAGGAAACAGGTGAAGGCCATTGTCAATTCATTGCTGCCTGCATGTACTGAACCAGATATCGACACAGGTGCTCCATTCAGAGCTCAAGCAATAATTTCGAATCCTCCTGCATATGGTGTGATCTCTCTCTCTTTCTCACACACACACACACACACACACACACCGAATATGTCTGCAAGTTGGTACACAATGATTTGCATGTGCGGACAAGCATATCAATGCTTTTTCTGATTTGCAACTTTATTATTGTGTCTACAGATGATAGATATAGTCACATATCTTGTTTTTGAGCTTTCTGAATGAAAAATGATGGGACTTGTTTATATTACAACAGTAGTTTAATTCAATTGCACGTTTCAATCTGAACTTAACATCCTCATTTGAATATATATTTGATAAATGCCCTCTGCATGTGCCTCTCATTTGCTGCAGGGCATATTTTTGTACTCTTCGTATGTTGTTGCTAACTGGTTCTTGATAAATTTGCAGAGACGCACAAAACCCAAGATGGCCCTTCTGCTTATTTCCTAATACATTTGGATTTTGGTTTTCAGACATGGCACATGACAATGTAGTGGAGCTTGTGGATCTGTCAGAGTAGCTCGTCTAATTCGTGATCATATTCAGCTGATAGTGTCTTTGGTTTTCCTTGATGACCGCTCTCAGTTTATGTCACACCAGATCAAGCGGGTTTTGCCCTCCCATGATATTTATGCTGTGTGTGCTACCTCACTTTGACCTTGTTACCCACAAAAAGGTGGGTAGCCTCTAGTAGAAAACTTTTCTCCTTGATTCCATATGCCTTAAAATACAGTATATTAGCATCCTAAGGAACTGATCTACCCTTCATCACCTAATTTTTTACAATCCTTAAAACCATTTTCCTAGAGTTTCCTCTCCTTGATCATGTGGTAATCCCTTGATGGTGTGTTTGCGAGCCTAGTTGGTCCTCTATTGGTTGAGCTAAACATTTAGATTGATCCATAGGAACCTTTGAACTTGAATCTTGGAATTACCAAACTCTAGCAATCCTATCCCAGGGAGAAGTCCCTTAAGCTAAAGGAGGGTTGGCCAGAAGTGAGTAGAGGGTTGCCGAGGTGACAATGGCCCCCTTTGAGGAGTAGTGAGTCTTGCACTTAAGCTTTTGGACTTTACCTTGAGAAGTGCGAGCTTTTGCTATAACAAAGATAATGATGAGGATCCCGATATAAATTATGGTGGAACATTGCTTGTTAAGGAGTGGTGGAGCATGCATGGCAATGCTAACCCACAGCTAAAACATTTGGCAACATGTGTGCTTTCACAATTGGTGAACACATCTTTTGTAGAGAAGTGTTTCGCAACTAACTCAGTTTATTGTTTTGGACCTTTCAATCTTCATTCTTCAGTGTGTAGATGACCTATTTTGTAATCATAACTATTTGGTCATGTTATTGTTGACATTTGGTAGATAACCTATTTCATTCGATAAGTTAATGGTCTACTTTCTATTATATGTGTTATGTCCCCATTTTTGTTCTTCTTCATAGTGCAGCTAGGGTGGATTTCCATGGCAAGGGATGGCCAGGTCAATGGAGCAGGTTTATGTCATCAGGGGTCTCGATGGAGTTTTGAGGAGTTTTTATGGGGTATGATGGCATTCGCTTGGCATATTCCATCATCAACACAGTTTGCCTTTTGTTCCGTTGCATTCCGACAACTTTCAAAAATCAACATTATTATTGGGCATAACTTAATAAATTATGCTCGAGGTGGCATTCCGGGGAGATTACTTAATGGAACACCTCAGCGTAATAGTTTGTTGGAACCGGAACAAGAAGATCTACATGATGGGACTTTTGGATGGGAGTTTCAGTGATCTGAGGAGACATGGTGGCCAATTTACCCTTTTCCCACATTAAAAAGAATATTTTAATTAAAATATAAAAGGGAAAAGTGCTTTATGATTTAAATAATAATAAAATAGAAGATTCTAAAGGGGCCCATCAGATTTATAAAAGAGGAGGAGGAGGCCATTGAAGGACATCTTGGATTTGATATTGTTTCTTGTATGAGAGGTTGAGAACCTGGTTCTCTACTCCATTGGTAGCCTTAGGACGTAAACCCTCGGGTGATTTAATGAGATTTGGCAAGTGCCCATCTCCCCTTGGTGAATTCATCCAGAATTCATAGGAGAGCTCAACAGTGTAGTTTAGTTCAGTTTGGAGGGCCAGCATAGCGATGCAGCAAATTATCTTGGAGGCCAACTTTTCATCTCAACTCTTTTGGTTTGCATGTAACCCCAATTTATATATTGTGAATAAAGATGAGATTATTTCTGTTCCTTATTGTTATTTACAATGTTATGGTGTTGAATTTTACATGGAAATCTTCTGTTTATGAATGAAAGTTTTGTCTGAAGAATTTTTGAGTTAAAATATCAAGGAAACCAATTTTTTTTTGCATTTGGGACATTACAGTGGTATCAGAGCCTTGGTCTTGGCTCATCTTGTTGGTATTTTAGTTTTCCGTTACAGCTATTATGGTTTGAGGGTTTCATGATTATTCACATTAATTTCCCAAAGTGCCAAATTCTTCTATTTTTGGGAGAATTTATGAAGTGAGGGTTTATTACAAAAGGTCGATTGTACTGCTATTCTTGACCAACTATAGTTGTGGAGTATTATTTCCTGGAAGGAGATTAAGATTGCCACAAACCAAGTTTAGCACTGAATCCATCATCTACAGGCAACGTTATAATTAGATTTTGAAAGCTAAATTTGTTTATTTAGCAGCGCGAGTTTATTCATGTGAGAATTTTCTTTCAGTGGCTCGATTTCTCTATCGATCTCTATTACATATTGGTGGGGCCAATTTTAGGGTTAAATATATTTAGAAGGTCCCAGTCAAACAAAAACCAATGTAATTACAAAGTCGCGATTTCTCCTTGGTCAGACTGATACATGTTGTGGGACTATTCATTTGGCCGCATTAGCATTGATTGGCTTGATCGAAACATAAGGGGCCAAAATTCTTTATTTTGAGGAAGAGGTGGAATTTTTTTAAAGAGCCAAGTCAAAAATTCATGACGTTGTTGGTTTTATAAAAGTCATGGATTTTTTTTTATTCTTTATTTACTGGCATACGTGGGGGGCCGTGACTCATTACGTTAAAGTGGGGGCTGAATGTATCTGATGATTTTTTTTTTTGGAAGCATCATCATTTTCTTCTGGCTTGAGTTCTGGCCAGCAAATGAGTTTGAAATCAAGCCCGCAAATTTGAAATCAAATTTCGGTGTAATTGTTCGCTTGTCGCAATATCTATGTGGAATGATACTGCAGTCTAGAAATATTCGTTGACCAACACAAATCGTGAGTTCAATTTGTGGTTGCATGAAGTAGGAGCTGCGCAAAGAGTTAGTGAGATCCAATGACATGGCATGCATGTTTAAAATCGAGCGTAGCTTCCTCAAAATCGAGCATCCATCCAAGAATTTTATTGTAGAGCCGATGTCATTATCTTCTAGAAAACAAGAGTTGTCAGTATATAATTGCCAGAATTTCATCATCAGGGGGACCGAGAGATACCTTAAGCATGGGTAATTTCTTCCACTGGACGCATTCAGGGCATTAGTGTGGACCAGGCTGCCACAATGACTAGATGCAAGCTATTCTAGTGCGTGTTCCAGATCAAGGGTTTAAGATACCAAAGGATGGCACAAGAACTTAAGTAATATGAGTTTCATAAGCAAAGAGGAAGACCGTATTCTTGAATCCGTGCCACAGCTACCTGTAGTAGCTCGTGTAATTGTTATAACATATGTAGTAGCTTACCCAGTGAGGTCAAATTTACTTGCAGACCTGTAGCAGCTCACACATCTTTTCACCATTTTGAAGGCACACTTGGCTGTTATCCAACACCAGGTTCCATCTTATGTGTTCTATTGTGTATTTTTAGTATGATGCAATGTCTTGTTCAAAATATCACTTATGCAAGGTCTTATGAGTGGCTTCCTAAGAGTAGAATTAAGATATTATTGCCAGAGATTGATTGTATGCTATAGTGAGCTCATATTGATGTCCTGTACAGTGGCTTAAGCTATGTGATGTTTGAGAGTGAGTGTGAGGTTGTCAGTTTATTGGCATAGCTGCTAGCATGACGGGGCTTATGTAATGATTGTCTGCATATGTTGTTTTGATTAACCTGTTGCTATTATTAGGACAGGGAGAGAGCTATGGACAACTGAGTGCTTTAGATGACATGAATTTGCTAAGTAGAGTGTTATATGGTTGAGTCTTATATTGCAAAATCTGTGATCTAGAAGTAAGTTAGGGTTGGTGCTTGAAAGGATAGAGATGTATTATCACTGTTGTGTGAGTTTGAGTTTATGGCTATTGTAACATTGTATATAGGGTGCTAGTAGAGCTGCTATCTGATGGAGATTTTAAGACACCTCATAAACCAATACAACAATACAAAAGTTGATGCCTTAAGCCACAATGTTTCTACAGACTAGAAAAATAGGCAGAACAACAAACCCTTCTCAAAAGGGGTCTGTGCCATTCTTCAGAAGGAACAACCAAGAGATTTGCCGAAGGAACCTAAGATTGGACACAAAATCCTTGCACTTGGAACAGATTTGAAGTATATGAGGGTCACATGGAAAAGTCTTTTCAAACTTGATGAACTAGATGCCTTCCTTTCCAAAGTCAGTCAGTTAGAGGGGAAGAAGTTGATGTCGGCTTTGAAACCAACCATGCTAGCTTTAATACATCCCAAGTTCTTGGAGGAGCCTTGTGAAGGGGTTAGACTTCCAGTTGCATCTTGTCTCAGTAAAATCATGAGACTAACCGCCCCTATAGCTCCTTATAATGATGATGTTATGAGGAGAGTTTTCAAGCTGATAGTAGAGACTATTAAGGATTTGGACAACGGTGCAGGTTCTACCTTTGGAAAGAAGCTTGATATTCTAGGAGGCCTGGCCATGACTAAGACTTATGAGATCCTGTTTGATCTGGAGTGTGACAATTTGATCCTACAGACGTTCCAATGCTTCTTCAACATTAGGAAACATCATCTCGAGAGAGCCATAACACACATGTAGTCCATCTTGTCCTCATGTATGAGAGGTTGTGATGCCATTTGTGGGAGTTGCAGTCTTGATTGTTGTCTGTTTGGAGGGGAGAGCAGTTGGTATGACTTGCTGCCTATGAGCTAGCCGAGGTTGGTTGAGCAGAACATTGGGTTGTTCAGGAGGCAGTTGACTAGGGAGGAGCAACTCAAGATTGGTGGATCATGCAACAAGAATGAGCTGAGGAGGAAGGGTCTTTGCTTCATCTGCAAAGGACCTTGGGGACCTAAACACTCATGCTTTAGTGACATTGAGGAGATGACAGCGGTAGAGCAGGGAGATATTCTTTATGTCTGTCAGGATGAGGACTATTCATTGGACAAGTCCATGGGTTCATATGATGATACCTTAGAGGAGCACGAGCAGTCATATGGAGTTGATCACAGTAGCCCAGATATGCATCCATGTGTGGTAGAGGAGTACGAGGAGCAACTGATTGTTCCCATGTGGGAAAGAGATCAGGGAGTAGATGAGTGGCTGATGATTCAACATCGAGAGCACATAGAGGAGCATGAGTCATGGTGAGTCATTGACATCAGGCCAGATTCATATGATGAGTAGTCTGTGGGTCCTAGGACAGACATTCAGGATAGTGTGTCACCAGTGATGAGTCAGCATGAGCAGAATATGATGGAGCGTGAGTTAGTTGAGGAGGATGAGGCACACAATATGCATTATGAGCATTTTTGGGAGAGCCAGTTGGAGGTTCATATTGAACCAACGATGATGGAGGATGAGCAGCCACCCTTGGGGTCAGTTGTTGATGAGGGGAGATAGATGTACAAACAACTAGCAGGGTGATGCGGTTTGCTGACACTTGTCCTTGGGAGATGTTGGAGTATGACAAGACAGTTTGGCAGGAGATTGGTGGTTTGGAAGAGTGTGGAGTTTCCTATCAGGCGAGGGAGATGGCTGTGCATCCATCTTTGCGTCTACCCATTGAGGAGGTGCAAACAGGTGTAGTAGCAACTAGTCGAGCTGCAACATTTTCAGGTAGCAGTCCTCTCCAGGAGTACATAGATAGGCCTTGTAGCACAGTTTGGCTACTTGTACCCATTACAGGGAGAGAGGCAGTACTTTCTCGATGGATATTGTTGACCAACCAGATAGGGAAGCATGAGTTGAGCATGGACCAACGTCAGCATAGTAGACTTGTTCCTTACACAGGAGTCCATGAATTAGATTGGCGGGAGATCATGAGTTGGTATCTTATTGATAGAGTATCATTCTTAGTCGGGAGTAGTGTATTGTAGGAGCCCTTATAGGTGGGCAATATTACATGCTCTAGTTGGCAGCAGAATGTGGGTGGGCCACTCATCAGCATCTCAACGCAACATCAGTATGGTGAGACAGAGCTTGGGGTATGCCAAGGATTGGATTGGAGAGAGGTGATGAGCTGGTACATAGTTGGTAGGGAAACATTCACAGCTGGAGCTACAACATAGCAGGAGCCATGTAGCATTAACGCTTGGTGGCATTGGGATCTAGGTGGATCTACTGGTAGCAGGTTGGGTTAGAGATGGACATGGGATCCAGTCATATCTCGATAGCTTGGAGACGTGACATGGACTAGTGGTTCATATGTGATCCAGGCATTGGGTTTTAGTGGCATTGGGCTACCAGATTGGTCCACAGATTTGGATTACTTGAGGGAAAGCAATCTAGGGGCGGGAGGACTGTCATGTCTCCATTTTCGTTCTTCATAGTACAACCAGGGTGGATTTCCAAGACAGGGAATGGCCAGGTCAGTGGAGCAAGTTTATGTCATCAGGGGTCCCGATGGAGTTTTGAGGAGTTTTTATGGGGTCTGATGGCATTCGCTTGGCATATTCCATTGTCAGCACAATTTGCCTTTCGTTCTGTTGCATTTTAACAATTTTCAAAAATCAACATTATTATTGGGCATAGCTTAATTAATTATGCTCGAGGTGGCATTCCAGGGAGATTACTTGATGGAACACCTCAGCGTAATAGCTCATTGGAACCAGAACAAGAAGATCTACATGATGGAACTTTTGGAATGGAGTTTCAGTGATCTGAGGAGACATGGTGGCCAATTTACCCTTTTCCCACATTAAAAAGAATATTTTAATTAAAATAAAAGAGGGAAAAGTTCTCCATGATTAAAATAATAATAAAATAGAAGATTCTAAAGGGGCCCATTAGATCTATAAAAGAGGAGGAGGAGGCCATTGAAGGACATCTTGGATTTGATATTGTTTCTTGTATGAGAGGTTGAGAACCCATTTCTCTACTCCATTGGTAGCCCAGGACGGAAACCCTCGGGTGATTTAGTGAGATTGGGTGAGTACCCATCTCCCCTTGGTGAATTTATCCAAAACTCACAAGAGAACTCAGTAGTATAGTTCAATTCAGTTTGGAGGGCTAGCATAGCAGTTCATCAGATTATCTTGGAGGCCAACTTTTCATCTTAGTTCTTTTGGTTGTATGTGCATGTAACCCAGTTTATATATTATGAATAAAGATGAGATTATTTCTGCTCCTTACTGTGATTTACAGTTCTATGGTGTTGAATTTTACATGGAAATCTTCTATTTATGAATGAAAGTTTTGTCTGAAGAAATTTTGAGTTAAAATATAGAGGAAACCCAAAATTTTTGCAATTAGAACATTACAATATGGCTTAGAAATTTGCATGTTTGTTTATAATTTCTAGAATCTGGATTCTAGATGGTTATTGCTCATATGATTAATCATTAATGATGGATTCCATTTCTACCTTCAATAATCTAAAATATGCATGTTTTCACATATTTTGCAACTATTTTGCATGTTTTCACATATTATTATTATTATTATTTAATATAAATGCAATATGATGCAAAAACACACACACACACACACACACATATAACGAACACTCCCCAAAAGGATTTTTTGGAAAATGACCCTCTTAACACTCCTCCCTAAAACTTTCTTGCTTGCGCTGCATTTTTGGTAACTATTCTATGGATTAACTCTTTTTTTTTTTTTTTTAATATAAATGCAATATGATGCAGAAAGACATACAGACACACACATATAACAAAGATTCCCGGGAAGGCTTTTTTGGAAAATAACACTCTTAACACTTCTCCTTAATACTTTCTTGCTTTGCTCTTCGTTTTTGGCAACTATGTTATGTATTATCTCTGTTTTTCTATCGAACCCAATTTTTGACCTTTATTTTGATGTTACTAATCTATCTCACTATTTCCAATAGCCCATTGTTTTTTACCCTTCCAGACACTTAAAAAATTTGTTACATATTATGCCCAATACTGCAAGCCCACATTCCAAAAGATGTCGTCAAAAAATCTGGATGTTTTTTGAAATAGAATTTCTAAATAGCAAAATGTTTTCAAAAACTACACCTCTTCATTCACATTCTAGATGTTCTCACTGCTTTCTTCTACAATCAGAGCACTCAAAATTTTGTTTTTTTCTTTTGAAAATTTTTGAAAATTTGATTTTTGGTGGTGCCTAGCTACATCATATGGAACTGGCCTTTCCCAGTTTGAAACCTCCAACTGGACTAGTATGGTGTGAAAAATCCTTGGATTGGTTGGTTTTGCTGGTTCCTGTTTGGTTTTGATAATACCGCTTAAAGGCTGCAATTACTAATGCAAAGAAGAACAAGTGTTACCACCTTGGTTACATGATACCTTGAGCAATTGGACTAGTGGAAGTTGATTCCATGGTTTTTGTAGACAACCTTACTAGGAGTAGAGTTCTTATTTTGGTGCATGTTTACCATGGGAAAATTGGGCATTTTGAGCGTAGGTCTAAAACTTGGTCGGCATGAACTGGAAATTAGTCAAACTGGCTGGTTCATTAGGCAACCGGGTTGAATTGGGAAAACAACCTAGTTTAAGGGCTGACTTTGCCCAAAAATTATAAAAACCGGACCAAAATGGTGGGTTTATGATGAAACTGGCCAATTTATGGTCAAATCGGCTGGTTCCATCATAAACTGGCCGATTTATTGCCTAGCCAGCTACAGACGCCACAAAATGCAGTTTTGTGAGTGTTGACGTTGTTTTGAGGGAAATTTGCAGTTATTTTCCTCCAAAAATAGCAGCTCCAAGAAAGGCATGCCTACCCTCTCATTTGCCTGACACATCTCAACCCTAACAGTGTTGGCAATTAGTTTCATCCTTTTACTTAAATTTTTAACATTACCATGAAATGACTCAAGATGTTTGATAGTGGTTTCAACCTCATTGGATTTCATATGGAGAAACTAGAATTTATCGCACATGCTAAATGTTAGGCCGTAAAATTAATAGAAACATAAAATATGCAAAGATGCACCTATCTACCATGAGAAATATCATGTGACAGTAGTTCTAATGCGAAAATGAGCATGCAATGCATCCTACCCTAACATGCATATGACAAAGCTATTATTAAGTGTAATCATAAAGCTAGTGCAAACAACATATCATCAAGTCAATATAAATATGCTTGCCTATATGATTACTGATGTAGCAAATCCTAAGGCGAATGCAAACTCGAACACATGGAGGATGCTGTTGGCGGGAGGTGAGAAGATATGATGGCCACACATGGATGATTATTTGAGAAGAGGTAAGAAAATGATGTAATCTAGTCCACAAGATCTTCTCTTGCAACCAAAATGTATAGATGTCAACAACCAAGCTCATAAACTTTTGATGGATGGAAACCTATGTCATATCTCTTCCACCATTGTCCTTATTATTTATGTCATGGATTATGGCCTTCATTGGGTTATGGTTAGTAGGAAAGGGAGACCGACGAGATGGAGAAACACAAGTAGGTTGCACATGATGATTACATTGGAGAGGGGAGACTATGGAGTTTTCAAAAACCTGAGGGTGCGTCCAAGGTGGAAACATATAATCAATGAAGGGGTTTTCCTTGACACTATACTCGAGAGGGGGGAAGGGCTCATAGTTACTTGAGATCATATGACCAGGGGTGAGGGAATCACTTCATGAAGACTCAAGATGATGACCAGTAGGAAAAAGGGAGAAAGAAGTATTGTATTCAACGGGTTTTGCTTTCCCAAAATCATAGTCTAAAAGGTTACGTGATTTGAACATAGAATCATACTCAGGAGAAGCGGGAGCCTTATCAATTTCCTTAGTATCAAAGATTGGGTCTCTCCTAAAAGGAGAATTTATCACTTCCAACTGCCCTCTTTATGCAAAGGAATATGAATATTCCCTTTCCCAAGGGTATCCATGGGTATGTCACCATAAATAGTGCCTGAGGGGAAGGGAAGACCAATCTCAGCCTCATCCTCCTTGTCGATGTCGTAAATGGGAGCACGATCAAATTGAGGACTAGTAATTTCCCATTTCTCCTTTTCAATTTGGAAATAATCTTCAATGTCATCTTCCAAATGGCTAATGGGATCATCTTTCTCAAGTTTTTCAAAAGATAATTCATCGGGAGTAATATGCTTGAGAAAGGTAAGGTTGTTCTCAATTTCACTTTCCATAAACTCATCCTTCCCAGTACATGTGTCCTCAAAATCATCATTTTCTTCATGTGGACCCAAGGAGGACTCGTCTTCTTGCTCATTACCTAGATTCTTAATGTCTTGATGATGCTTGATGAAGGCTTCCTCTTGGATGCTTAATGCAGGGTTTACTTGAAAATGTCTAAGAAAGCCATCAACGAACTCTTTAATAAATGAGATGCTCCTAGGCTCATGATCATGCAACCATGAGTTATGACCACGGAGAGATCCCATGAACAATAACATAAGGACATCTTGGTGAAGAACCTTCTCTTTTGAAGGATGTGCATTAAATCTTTCTACGTGGTCAATTGCAGAGAGTGGATCACGATCAAACACAGGCACCCCACGTATCATCCTTCTCACGACATGATTAGGATGCCCAGGGATTCTAGCAATGTCCAAAGCGGGAAATTTATCAAATAAAGACAACCTATTTGAGGTATACATTAAAAATATGTAGGAGTCACTAGGGTGAAATTAAAGATGCCTAGAAAAATGCTTGCTTCGCCCTACAAGCATCGACCTTAAAGTTCAATGAAGAACTAGGGCTTCATTTCGCTAATAATGATATGTCAATATGTCGTACGGGGAAAAAACACACGGTTTGTGTCTCCGACAATGACACCAAAATGTTACTGCTCAAACTAGCAAGGGACCTAAAGGGGCAAATGTTGGACCAAGGGAAACAAATGGAGACTTAGCTTAATGTCACCTCAGCTAAGGCTCTCTACTATTTACGGACTTTCACCAATGGGAGGAGACTTGGATAGAGAGTGACCCAAATAATCCCTTTCCAGAAGAGGTTGAAGGATAGAGCTTGCTTGCTTTCTTAGCAAGGTAGAATGTCTTCTAGGAGGATGAGAGGATTTGGGGGTTAGGTTTAGGGAATATGACTTGTGAAAGAGTTTCCCAATCCATAAAATCCTTATTGAAATTGGAATCCCGGAAGGTTCTTGAAGAATTTGTCTTTTCAAAGGAATGGGACCACACGGGACCAAATGGACCCAACCTAGGTTAGGAGGTAAGAGTTTAGCAACCAATGATTTTCTTAACCCAGACAAGGAGGAGGAAAGGATCAAAGAAATAATATTCACTTAAAGGTGTTGAATTGATCCTATGAGGCACTGACCTTGGGGATACTAGGGAAAAGTTTGATCTTGGAGCTAGGGCTTGTATTTTCTCACAACTCCAGCATTGGAATGGCTTCAAAATTGGAGGAGGCGTTGAGGAAACATCAACGATGGAGAGGCTAAGAGATCAAACTTTTTGGAGGGCTATCTTGTCGGGAAAATGATGCCCTAGGTGACCCAACTTGGCTAGACCTAGGAAAAGGTGTAAAAGAGTTGATTTTAGGTGACCACCTATTAGTAGATCAGTGCCTTAGTCCTTCGAGAATGGAGTCTATGATAAATATGAGCGAGGACCTTTGGTTCTTACTCAAGGAGGCTTCAAGACTACTTTGCTAGCCTTCTAGGTCAAAGAGAAGCAATCTTGCAGCTTTTATACTTCAATGTGAAAAAGGTGACTGCGATCGCTTATCAAGATAATTTCATTGATAAAATTACCATTAGGAGATTTCATTGACATTACATGGCCCAACATTGAGAGATGCTATATAGAGACAAAATTCCACAATTCAAGCAGTAATGCGTGCAACAATTAGCCCTAAAAATAGCAAAAATTCCAGTCCAATGTATATGACAAAGTAAAAAAAGAATAACATTAGAAGCATGTGCTTACATGTAATAGAACATATCCAACCATCCACATTTTGACAATAGAGAAGCTCCAAGATAAGATAGACCAAATCCACACATCAAAATTCATCTATAAAGCTCCAATTCATCCTCCAAGAAAAAGTGTGAAATTCTTAAAAGAGAGAATAGATCCAATCCAAAGGGATGATGAGCAAATGAACTCATCTCACTTGTATTTATACACTAATGAGGAGTTCGAATTAGTCTCCTTGGCCCACATAAGCCCCCAAAATAAAATAATGTTCTAATATTCTAATTTTTGGTGACAAGCCCACCAAACTAGCTCACAAATGAAAAAATAAGTCTCTCAAGAGGTCAAATAATAATATATGCATGTCGTAGGGCCCTTTAAGAGGCTTGATGAGGTCCATGGGTGCCATAATGAAGAGTAAGGCCCTCAAAAGTGATGAACAAGGGGTTGGCCCCTTGTTCTCCAAACAATAAACCTGTGGTACTCCCAATAGGTGTGGTGGCACAATAATCCCTCATGGGTCTCCAAATGAGTCGAAGATGCTTGTAGATTGTCTGCAAGGGCTCTGATGATAGTGTGGGGGATACCACATCATCCTACAAGTCCTAGGTCAGCTGTCAAGTGCATGGTACATCTGTGGGGCCGATTGGGAAAATGTGAACTGGGTGCACCTTCTTCATCCAATAGGAGTATCTCGAGCATCTCTGACCATCCTCGGGGATCCATGGAGCACTGTCTACTGCTGTTGAGGCCCATGGCTCTCAACGCACACCCTACATGCGCCAATGTAGCCCTATGGAGGATTAGGACCCCGTATAGGGATACCAAACCCAAGATGGAGATCATCTGCAATCCTGTATAAGATCCAATGTGTCCCCTATCCTTCCAGTACAACAAGTCATTAGGGAAATTGAGTAAATGAGCTTACCAACCATGGACCATAGGTGGGGACATCATAATGGCCCACCCTTTCATAATGGGCTTCGGGATGTTAACATGTCTCCTAAACTCCAAATGGGGTTAACCATGTATCCTATTAGCTGGTTTCTACCTCTAAAGGGGATAATATGTTCAAGGTACATCCTTCGAAAGGTGGTGGCATGTGACAAAGAGGTGAATGAAGTAGGGGATGAGAAGGGGCATCCTTGGGCCACATGCTGGGGTACAAGGGTAGCCAATAAAAGGGAAGCCCACACTTGGGTTTATAATGTATAGGAGGGAGAAATCGTGGTACATGAGGTACGTTGACCTTGATTTTTCCACTCTTCTTAATATTCCTTTTTCCTTTTTATGATTTTCTTTGATTAACTACTCGGGGCTTAAGGGGTAAGAGCATGTTGTATAAGATATAGCAGTTAATACCTCCTTTTAAGGTAGCGCAGTTCATTGCCCACCAGGGGTTGGGACAATCATGGGTTCCTATACGATGAAGGAAGTTGATAGAACCTATAGGAACCAAGGTGATGGCCACGATGATAGGGTAGAGCTCATGTATTGGCTTTTGCCCACGTGATAAATGTGTTTGTCTCGACCATCTTTTGCATTTTGTGGTATATCTTCCTCTTGAATGTGGCCAAATAGTCTTTTATCTTTCTTTTTAGGTGCATCAACCTCCAGGGCATCATTCAAGGCCTGACCCAAGGTGTGGGCAAGGGGAAGGTGCGATCTAACCTTATGTGGAACCAGTGGAGGAATGTGGACCCAAGTGGGAGAAATGATGAACGGGGTAATAATGATTGGAAAGGGGGTAATATAAGCGAATAAGGGAGTGAGATCACGCAACCAAAATCGGGATTTCTCGTGAAATACCATCCCTAAAGCCAAATGGTTAGTAAAAGGGATCCTGCGGGACTAGATTCCAAGGTTAATATCTAGAAGGGGTCTAGGAGACAAGAGCACAGACCTAACCAATTCTTTCCCCCGAATCCCCCCATTAATCCATGTCCAGAAGTGTCCATGATAAGAAAACTACAATACTTAATTACCAAATGACAAGGCATACCTTTACGTTTAGGAGGCCCACCTTCAAACATATGATCATGGCAGATGGGCGAGGGACCACATGGCAGGCTCAAGTGGCAGAGAAATGGGACAATGAGCTAGCTGGTGGCTGCAAGGTGTTGTTGGCTGCTGACTGAGGACCACTTTGAAAAAACAATAAAATCTCCTTGGGATATCACCCACAAAATGGTGGGTAACATGCCATTTTGTTGATTAGGCCATGCGTACAGCTGCGTTGCTTCCTTTGATTTAGATTTGGATTTTTAAGAAGCCAATAGACGTCCTTTGAAAAGAAATATCCAACATGGTCTCAAAGGGGCTCTTATCTGACCTGAAAGCAACTTCCTCCAAGCTGGTATAATTCTTAAGAAACTAAGCAAGATGAATCTTCTTTCCTCCTTGTTCACAAACACCTGAAAATTGTAGAAAAATCTAGGGCAGAATAGATTAAGGTTTTATAAACTTGATTTCTCTTTATCCTTGACACTTGTTTGTGATATTAGAGTAGTGCATCATTATTATTCTGTTCTTCTGTTTATCATCAATACAAATGCCAATAAAAAGATCACAATGCAAACGATAGAGACACTAGAGATAAGCTCCAAGCCAGGGCAAAATCCCTTAATTGGGAAAACCCAGAGAACTCTCTTCTTATAGAATCAATTCAAGGAGACTTCCAAGACCATAGACTTAACAACAAACCACCAAGATCAGTCCAGCCACTTAACAATGGATCTCCTCTTCAAAATTGATTTATGTTGATATTTCTGCAACAATCAGACCTGTGGAAAACCTAGGTTTCCCAAAATCTCACATTTCTGAACTGAATAGGAGAGACACTTCAAAACAGGGATTTGCACTTCGTTCTTCATCTTCTCTTGCTTATAATTCTCTTCTAGGATCCTCGCACTTCTTTTTCTTACCGCAAATCTATACATGAGATGCATTGTTCACGTGTATGGTAGAGGAGGTCGAAGTCCTCTAATATATAGCTTTCGCTGGGGCTACAAAGGCCTCTCTAGGCTGACATGATCTTAAGCTGGTGGACCTGATCTTGGAGACAATCTAGACCATTCTAAATATTAACTAATATTTTCTTTTCTTGTTATATGAGCCCCAATGGGTCTTTTACATCATGAATTGGACTTTGACTCAAGACTAAACCCCTAGAGCACTCAATGGGTGCTTTGACCTATTGACCCAAGCATTCAAACCCATGCTTTAATAAGCCAATTTCTTTTACAATAAAAATTTCTTTTCTTAAGTACAATAATAATTACATTGCGTTATGAGACAAATACAATTATGAAGACCTCAACTAGTTACATTCTTCAACTAAAACCACTATGCTGAAAAGAATGCCTCCAAAATGGGCCTGCCTTTTGGGTGGTAACAGTAACAAGTACGGAATTTATGCCCTATTACAGGTTAATTTTCTTTAACTAGATTTTTTTGGGAAAAAATTGCTTATAGGTACTGAGAGCTGCCCCTTTGGCTAAGCTGTCATGCTAATTAGCATTTCACATACATATTTGAGGTCCTATAAACATAGAAGTTCTAGGGTTAGGCCCATTTTGGATGGTATCATTAACAGCTACAAAATCAATGCCCTATTATAGGGTAATTGTATTTAACTAGAAGTAGCATATTTTTCGAGTATACTGCTTACAGAAACTTACAGCCATCCCTTTGGCTAAGCTGCCATGTTAAGTAGCATTCCAATTTCCACATATATTGGAGGTTCTATAAACATACAAATTCTAGGGTTTTTGACATGCTTTTACTGAAGCAGTTAGGAAGAAATAGCCTTTAGAGCCAGATGTCATGCAAGCTTCAGTAAGGATATCAAACTGTTGATTGCATATTTATTTTTTGAGATATCGTTGAAGGGGGGGCGGGGGGGGGGGGGTGGTTAGAGAACAATCTTCTAAGGTCTATTATTGGTTTGTGGAATTTAGGAAGCCCTTTGATTATGTGCCTAGGCATAGAAGTGATTTTTCATGGCATGACGGCAATTTGTACTGTCAGAGTTGCATAGACAATTTAGTGATGATCTTTCATGACCTATAAATTGCATAGTTCTGTGTTTCTCAGATGTGCTTATGTGCTCTCTATGCCTAGGTGAAGTTCATAGTTGGATATGCTGTCATTTTCTTTGCTTGCCGTGTTCTTGTTTTCATCATTAACCTTAATGAAGTCATACATCAGAGTCATTTATGCAACTTTTGCAGCTGTGACCACTGTTTTGGTTGATTTGATGAGTGATTAAACTTGTGTGATTGTGATTTTATGTTTGAAAGAATCTGTCTGCTCCTTGTGAAGAATATCTCTAATGGGTGATATTCTTGTGTTTGTAGGACATGTACATGTGGCAGAGTTTCTCCGCGTGCCTTTGCATATCTTCTTTACGATGCCTTGGACGTAAGTTCCTTGAACCTGGGTTAATTATGTGGTATTCATTACAAGTATAATAGTCCAGACTGAAACAAAAATAAGGCTTTAAAAAGATACCTGTTTCAATAGCTTTGTTTTGGTAGTTACTTTTTCCTATTAAACCAGTCTTAATGGAACTTGGACTAGGTTTGAGAAGTTTTAGAGAAAGACATCTAGACATTGGATATGCTTATATTAACAAGGCTAATCTACAGCAAAAGTTCAAGACACTATTTTTATTCATATCTGATAGGCTTCTTTCTTTCTGCTGTTGCAATTGAACACATTATAGACAATTTCTGAACATATGAGGTCACTAGTAATCCTAGAGTGGCCCAAATGTGAATTACACGAAATAAGCCAAATGGAGCTTGGAAGCCAATGGTCTGCTAGAGTAAGGTTTGGTAATCCTTGGTACTACACTAAAATTCCTAAATCTAGACTTCGAGAAATACCACCGCAAGTTTTCTTGTCAACCTTTTGTTCCCTCCTTGGTCCATCACTCCATGATTTTGTGCAATGTCCCTTAGCAATTGATCCTTGTATAATTGTAACTTTAGTTTGTCATATACATTGCTTTAGTATAGGTGATTTACATGGGCCATTTTTAGGGCTCCTTTTAGAAAGTGGCACTTGAAGGGGGAAATCTATAGATGAAAAGGTCCTTGCCCCTTCATCACAAAACTAAATTTGAGGTAAGCTCTTGTTTTTGAAGCCTTCTCTTTTTCAGTTGGTTGCTCTTGGGCTTCGTTGCCATAGTCTTGTCCTATCATTCACATATCCGTCCTTTTGATATTGGAGACGCTTCTATTCTTTGCTCTTTGTTACCTCCCAAACTTGCACTGAAAGTTGTAAAGTCATAATACACAAAGTGTATCCCAAGGGAACTGGGGAAGGATGCCCATTGCCATCAAAATAGCTCTTCCCCTGACTTTATGGTGGCTCTCCTCCAACACATGGGGGAATTCCTAAGTTGCAGGAAACGTTGGCAGGGGAGGAGTTTCCATACGGAAATGGAAACGAAATGCGGAAACGCGTATAGTACGGCCCATAAACGCGTTTCTGGCTGTATTGGCACGTTTCTTGAGGTGGAAACATGGCTAGTACGGCCAGAAATGCATTTCTGGGCCGTACGACACCGTTTCCACATGTAACTTGACTTTTTTTTAATTTTTTTTTTTGTATTAATTTGTCTTCTAATTTTTAATTAGGTTTTCCTAATGCCTTCTAGTTGCTTCTAGATGCCTGTCTAAAGTTATAAAAGTGAACTTTTGCCTTAGTGTTGATATGCAGTTCATCAGGAAGTTTGAGGCATATGCAGTTCATGGTAATGTTAAATTCTTAAAGTAAAAGGATGAAAATAAAAAATAAAGGAGGAGGAGAATATCACTTTTATTTAAATTTTTAACATTACCATGAAATGACTCAGGATGTTTGAGAGTGGTTTCGCCCTCATTGGATTTCATATGGAGAAAGTAGAATTTTAGATCTCACTCAAAATCCAGCAAACGTATCTGTTTTTCAGGATTTCAGGATTGGGGGGATTGCAATGTCTCCATTGGATTTTATCATGTACTAGGGTATGGAACTTGTATTTAATCAAGAGAAGCAAGCCCTCTATGCAGGGGAGACTCCTAATAATCAAGAGCATGTAGGGTACTAGGGTATGAAACTTGTATTTAATCAAGAGCACTAAGGTCGTTTAACTATGTAGGAGGAGACTACCAATCAAGCACGAGACAAGAAATTAGAAATTTCTCGTGGCTGATTTTGGATATTGCTATTTTCATTATGTGATCATTCATGAGTAAATGTGATGTAAATTTAGAGATAGTTTATGCATTGACAATTGACAATTTTATCATAATGTAATAAATTAGAATGTACCATATATGCTTTATGATTGCACATATTTCTTAAAATGTCCTAATATATATATATATATATATATATATATATATATATATTCGCGTTTCCCCATTTCCAAAATTTGGCGGGGTCATGTTTTGTACCCGTGCTCGTTTCAGAAACTCGTACCCGTTTCCCTGTTTCATGCAACCTGGGGAATTCCCTACGACAGGATTTCTAAAGCTCAATAATGGCACTCTAGACTAGTAAAATAGGGTGATGAAGAACTAGATGTTGATTTGGGGTAGCATCGAATGTGTTTTAGCCATGAAAATTGGTGGAGAGGTTTGGGCACATGAGATCTCCAATACCTAGAAAGGGTTTGGGCAGATTTTAAACAGATCAGGAGATATTAAAATAATTAATATTTTTAATGCAGTCCCTAAGTCTAAACTTAGGGAAAATAAAAATAAAATATTAATGTGTATTAATATGAATATGTGTTAGAGTGGTCCAAAAGACATGGATCAAGCTAGATCTATTCATAGCCGTTGATTAGGGACTTAATCTCGGCTGTTGAGATGTCAACAGGAAAAGTATAAGAGGAGGCTTAAGGGTCACTTGGAGAGTACACCAGAGTGATCAGTTATTCTATTCTCTAGAGCGGGGTTTGCTAAGAGAGATAGAATCAATGATCGGGATAGCAGCTGAGGGGCATTGAGTACAGAGGAACAGAGAAGGCAAAATTGTGCAATGATTGCCCTCCAAATCTGCCCCAAACACTGAGATGATGTCCCCTTTGACTTTCCTCCCTTCTCCCAACTGATCCCAGCTTCGTAACTCTCTCCACCAACTTCTGAGTGAGCCCCAAAAAGGCCCTCTGCGCAATCCACTAACGCTGTAAATCGATCTACCCAAATGCAACAACCTCCTGCTCCCAAACTCCTGCCAAAAGGCTGCTCCTCTATTGTACTCCAACTCCCCAAACTTTCCGGGCAAGTGTTGCCCAGATGAACTCCTAATCACCTCTGCGTGTTTCCCTTTCTGCGTGTTCCAAGAATACGCTCTGCTGGCTCGAAGGTTGAGTGGTATGGCCACGAATCTCCTCTTGTTCTCCTCAAGGTAGTGTGAAATGCCTTCCTAGGGTGGCACTTGAAGTTCCCCAAAGGAATGGTTGAGTCTCCTGCTTGAGAAACTTGATGCTAAATAGCTAGTTACCTCAGCTAAGCAGCTCGAGCAGATACACATAAGTTCGATGTGCAAGAATGAATGCCTCAATTAAGGAGATCTTCCTCCTTATATCTTCATGGGCCTTCCTTTCCTCACATGGGCCATGGCAAGTGCTGCTCGGATGAACTCCCAATCACTTCTTCGTATTTCCCTTTCTGCGTGTTCCAGGAATACGCTCCGCTGGCTCGAAGGCTGAGTGGTATGGCCACGAATCTCCTCCAGTTCCCTCAAGGTAGTGTGAAATGCCTTCCTAGGGTGGCACTCGAAATCCCTTGAAGGAAGGTGTTAGTATCTTGCCTGAGAAACTCGATGCTAAACAACCAGTTAACTTGGCTAAGCAGCTTGAGCAAACACAGGTAAGTTCAATGTGCAAGAATGAATGCCTCAATTGAGGAGCTTTTCCTCATATCTTCGTGGGCCTTCCTTCCTTCATGTGGGTCCCTCTCCAAGTCATTCGATTCCCTCCAAGGCAATTCGAATTGCCCAAGTGCCCAAGTGCGTTTTTCCACGTGGGTGGCCCCCACCTTCCACTAGCAATTTAATTCAGCCTTCCTTTCTCCTAAGTTCCTAAGTCAAAATTGCTGGGTTCTTTTACTTATCAAAATTTATGCAAAATTGTGGAGAGACCAAAAGCTGTTACAAATTTATTTGGGAAGGGACATGACACTCGCCCAAGGAACCTTAATTAGAGGTTGTTTGAACAAATTAAAATGTTAAAAGAGGAGTAGCTAGGGAATCTAAATTTTGAAAGCAAAAGCAAGTAGACAAAAACTGGTAGACAAACACTGATGAAGGGATTTCTTGCTTAAGAGATCATAATCAAAGGTTACTTACACAAATCAAAAAGTTGAAGAATGATAAAAGGTCTCCACAAGAAAAGTTAGAATAACTTGTCGACATGGAAGCATTTTTAATCAAGGCACAATGACCAATCATATTGAACTAAAGAAGTCTAGTTTGTGGAGGAAGAAATCAATATTCATCCAATTGATATCACAACTTAGAAAGCTGCAAATTCAGTGGAAGGATATCTTTAGATGCCAAAGTTCAAATGATAGAAAATGCAAGCATCCTTAATAATAAAAATTCAATATTTATAGAAGGAGCACAAATGTATGTACTATGAAGTAGACATAATGCCAAAAGTGAATAAGGGAGAAGCAACAAGTATGACAAGGAAAAATCATGCTACAACGGGACCATATCAATGTCCAAATCCAATGTTGCACGAAGTGGTGACATTTTTTGGAAGCAAAGCGTCAGAAGTGTGATTTCCGAAAAATGTTTAGAAGTGTCTATTATATATATATATATATATTATTTTACATGTATATTAAAAACATCTAGAGTAACAAATTAGTTGCAAAAGATATGAAAACATGCATATGTGTACATAAATCAAGATAGATATGGCATCCATAGAACATTAATGACTAATTATTCGAGCATCAAGTATCTATATTCTAGCAATTACAAACAAACATCAATTTTTTAAGCATATCATAGATAGTAGAAGGCTGAAAGCATCAAATTTTTGAGCATATAATAAAAAGTAGACCATTATAAGGTAAAACATTTAAATAACTTATCTAGCAAGTTAGTAACTATCAAAATGATCAATTGGTGATGTTTACAAAATAGGCCACTTGGCCACTATTACCCACCATTTTGTGGGTGATATCCCTAGGAGAATATTTTTCTCCAAGATGGTCCTCAGCAGGTAGCTAAAAGCCCCTTGTAGCCACCAACTAGCTCGTTGGGCCATTTCTCTGCCACCTGAGCCAGCCATGTGGTCCCTCACCCGTCTGTCATGATTGTATATTTGAAGGTGGGCCTTCCGAACCTAAAGGTATGACTTGTCATTTGGTAATTGAGTATTGTAGTTTGTTTATCATGGACACCTTTGGGCATGGATTAATGGGGGGACTCGATGGAAAGAGTAGGTTAGATCTGTGCTTTTGTCCCCTAGACCTCTTTTGGATGTTAACCTTGGACCCTAGTCCCGTGTGATCTTTGTTACTGACCTTTGGGGTTTTAGGGATGGTAATATAGGGAAACCTTGATTTTGGTTGCGTAGTCCCGCTTCTTCATCCACATATATCACTCCTCTCCCACTCATTATAAACCCATTAATCATTTCCACCTGGGTCCACATTCCTCCATTGGGTCCACATTGGGTTAGCTTGCCCCTTCCCCTTGCCCACACCTTGTGTTGGGCCTGTAATGATGCCTTAGAGGGTGATGCAACTCAAATAAAAGGTAAAAGCATAATTGACCACATTCAATAGGAAGATGTACCACAAAATGCAAAACATGGTTAGGTCCTAGGACAAACATATTTAGCACGTGGGCAAAAACCAATACATGAGCTCTACCCCATCATCATGGCCATAACCCTGGTTCCTACAGGCCCTAGATGAGCCTCTTTTATTATTTAGGAACCCATGATTTTCCCAAGCCCTGGTGGGTAATGAACCACGCTACCTTAAAGGGGGTATCCACTGCTATAGCTCACACATCATGCTCTTATCCCTTGAGCCCCAAGTAGTCAATTAAAGAAAAATCATAAAAGACAAAAGACATACAAAGAAGGGTGGAAAAATCAAGGCCGGGGCACCTCATGTACCATGATTGCTCCCTCCTATACATTATATATCCAAGTGTGGGCTTCCCTTGTATTAGCTACCCTTGTACTCTAGCATGTGACCTAGGGTTGCCCCTTTCATTCCCTACTCTGTTCATCTCTTTATCACATGCCACCACCCTTTAAAGGATGTAGCTTGGACATACTATCCCCTTTAGAAGTAGAAACCGCCTAATAGGATACTTGGTTAACCCCATTTGGAGCTTGGAGACATTAGCACATGCCAATGCCTACTATGGAAGGGCATGCCATTATGAAGTCCCCACCCACTATCGATGGTTTGTAAGCTCTTTTAATCTATTTCCTTGATGACTTATTGTATTGGAAGGCGAGGGGACACATTGGATCTTATGCAAGATTGCAGGTGGTTTCCATTTTGGGTTTGGTCTCCATATACGGGGTCCTAACCCTCCAAAGGGCTGCATTGGCACATGTAGGGTGTTTGTTGAGAGCCATGGGCCTCCACAGTAGTAGACAACACTCCATGGATCCCTAGATATGTTCAAAGATTGCTCGAAATTCACCTATTGGACAAAGAAGATGCACTTGATTCACCTTTGCCCAACTAACCCCATAGTTGCACCATGCACGTGGGAGATGGCCGAGGACTTGGATGCTGATATGGCATCACTTACATCATCATCTAAGACCTTACAGATGGTCTACAGGCATCTTCGAGTTACTTGGAGACCTGTGAGGTCACTTGTGTGCCCTGACACCCATTGGGAGCACCACAAGTTTATTATGTGGAGAACAAGGGGCCAACCCCTTGTCCATTAATTTGGGAGTCCTATTCATCATTATGGCACTATGGACTTCATCAGGCTTTCTAGAGAGCCCAATGACATGTATTATTGATCACTCGACCTCTTGAGAGGCTTGTTATTTTGTTTATGAGCTAGTTTGGTGGGCTTGTCACCAAAAGTTAGTTATTTTCACATTATTTTTATTTTAGGGGCTAATGTATGCTCAAGTAGCTAAATCAAACTCCTTAGAGGTGTATAAATACAAATGATGAGAGTTCATTTCTCATCATCACTTGGTTTAGACTTGTATCTCTCTTGAGATTTTCGCTATTCCTTCTTGGTGGACGAAATTTTGGGAGCATGGATGAATTTTGATGTATGGATTGTCTTTTCTTATCTTGAAGCTTCTTGATTGGCAAGTTTATTGGTGGTTGGATATATTCTCTTACACGCAAGTACACATTTGATGCTATTTATTCTTTTACTTTGTCACATACATTGATGATGAGATTTTCACTATACTAGGGCTAGTTGTTGCATGCATTTATTGTGAAATTGTGGAATTATGTTTCTACATAGCATGTCTCTATATATGGGCTATGTATGTTGAACGAATTCTCCTAGGGATAATTCTATGGTTGAATTTATCTTGAGAAACCTTGCAAAACAAAGTGTAAAAGCTTTAAGGTCACTTTCGTTTGCTCTAATGACAAGCGAAGTTGTCTTCCTTGACCTAGAAATGAAGTCCATATTCATATCCTTCTTGACTCCAATCTCCCCAAAGGATTAGGCACTGGCCTACCATAAGGTGATCGCTTAAAGAACCATTTGTCTATCCCTCTCCTTTATTCTTGGTCAAGCCACACTAGGGATCCTAGGGCATCATTTTCCTGACAAGCCACCCATAGAAAAACTTCGATCTCTTGGCCTCTACTGCACTGGTGTCTCTCCTGGGTCTCCACCAAATTTGAGGGAATTCCGACTGTGGGGTTGTGAGATATCCCAAGCCCTAGCCTCGAGATTGGTTTTTTCCCTAAGTTTCCCTAGGCTAGTTCCTCATAGGGATCATTTTCAACCTTTGAGTGAAAATCACTTCTTTAACTTCCTTCTCCTCCTTGTTTAGGTCAAATCGATCATTGGTTGCTAAACTCTTTCCTCTTGACCTAACCTGGGTCCACTTGGTCCCGTGTGGTCCCATACGTTGTCAAGGTAAACTCTTCAAAAACCACTTAGGGAAACGAAATTCAATAAGGATTTTAGGGTTTTGGAGGCTCCTTTACAATTCACACTCCTTAAACCTAGCCCTTAAATCCTCATCTCCTTCTGCTAGAAAACCTTGTACCTTTCTTAAGATGCAAGCAAGTCCCATTCCTGAGCCTCCCCTAGGAAAGGGTCTTTGAGATCACTTCACATTATCTATCCTTCATAAGTGATTCTCTATATATCGAGTCTCCTTCGGTGAAAGTCCGTAAAGAGTAGCAAGCTTTAATTGTGGTGATAGTGGGCTTTAGCTTCATTGTTGCTCTTGACCTAACAAGTGCCCCTCTAGGATTCCTTGCTAGTTTGAGTGGTAACAACCACTATCATCTGCACACTAAACTAGGAAGACTGAAAAGTTCAAATTTAGAACACTAAAGTCGAATACTATAATCTATCGTCTATAGACTATGACAAATAAAGTAGTGAACTGTGAATCTATCTATTAATAATGAGGAAACGAGGGGGAAGAGGTGTTTTAATCTCATCCTCCCTTTCCCTAAACTCACCCTTAACTCACCCTACGCCCCGCTTAAACCATTGTTGAGGAAAATAAAAAAATAAAAAAAGGATTGTTGTAGAACTGTGCACGCCGCCTTCCATTCAGAACTACGGTTTGCGCTATGGAATCATGCACAAAACCGTCATAGTTCCTAGAAGTTCAAGAATCTTGAATTTTCATGCCAAGTGTCGTTCCAAATGTTGCGTTTGGGGTTTTGGTTGTGGTTTGGGAACTAATCCGCACGGTTTGCAGTTCTGGCATTTGAGCTAGGGGGAACGGTTCCTACAAACTGTCCAAATCGCAAGAGTTGATACTTTAATTGATTTGTGTATCAACTTTGCCAAGAGCATGGAAAATATCTAATCTACATTTCAAAGAATATTTGTTTTGGTACATTTTCATCTCAAAACAGAAGTTGTTATCACACAAATCCATAGAAGATCTAGTTAGGGTGGTCAAAGTCTTTCACATCTTGACAATTCTACCCAACTCTTTGAAGATCATCTTGTCTCTTGTCTTCAACATCAATAATGAAGAATTATGAGAAGTTTTGCATGCCATAATGTATATGTAGCCTTTTTTTGTAATGAACATAAATGTGTAAATAAGCATCAAATAAATAATAATGATAATGATGATGAATAAAAATAAAGTGACACATCATAGTTAAGGTTCTTAACTCTTCATCATAGTCTTTCACCTTGTGACCTGTCAATATGTTGTCACATAGGTCATTGTAAATCATTTCTCATCTCTCATATTATATATTCAATGCATTATTTTAAACCATATAATTTTTTTATGTTATGCCATTTATTTTGCATTTTTAGTTTATGAACCAACTTGTTCATTTCATATTTGGTGAGTGAACTTTGTTTATTTGAATATCGTCTAGAACCCATCTGGTTAATGCAAGCTCGATTTGTATTTTCGGAGGCATTCTTGTCAGTAGCATTGCACCAACATATATGAAATTTGGAGCATGGTTCAAGTCATTTAAGAGTTGGTGATGAGGATCCATGTGTTTGCCTTATGTTTTACATATTGAGGGACATTCATGTATATTAAGGCATGTTTTGTTGTTGAGTGGACATATTTGGAGGTAAGGATTTTCATATAGTAGACATTCACCTTTTGATGCACTTATCTACATAGTTTCATGCATATTTCACCATTGGAAGGTGCCTTTAAGGTGTCTTTGTAATTTTGAAGGAAAAAGGTTACATAAGCATTTCTCGCCACTTGCGTTCATCTCATTTCACATGTGGCATAAATGAGGATATTCGTAACGTGTGCTTCATTTAAAAATATCAAGAATGATATCTTTTTTTCCCTATTTCCTAGGAAGAGTAGATGTCTATCTACATAGTGCCTAAATTTTCGCCAAACCAATGCCAATAGGTGCAGAGTGGCTATTACATTTCTGAATTGTGGTCATAATAGAGATACTGATAATTATTATGGGCGTTGCATGATTTCAAATTTGCAACCTCAAAACCTTAGTTGCATTTAACCATTTCTAATGGAGCGCTCTACTTTTTCTTGAGTTATATTGCTATTTTGGGAAGAGGAAGCTACTAGATGGTAATTCTTGGAGAACACAGAAACTAAGAAGGAGACAGGTGGAATCAAGTAACTGTTCAAGCCTTATTTTGTGCATCTTTTCACCCTTTATATGGAGCCACTAGCTTGAAGGAGACTTCTAAAGTCCGTTATGAATTTTGATATTATTATTTTTGGAAGGTTCATGGATCTAGAAATTACTCAGTGATATTTTATTGTAAAATGTTTGAGGAGAAGCTCTATAAAAGGAAGGAAGCTCTCATTTGCAAAGGCATGGTTGGATGAATGGGATTTCCCCTCTAAGCTCAGTTGAACCTCTCTTGGGAGAAAGAAGTTAAGGGTGAAGTTCAATATAAGTTCTTTCCATTTCTCCTTTCTCTTGCATGGATGACTAGGGATTTGCAAGGATTGCCATTGTATTTTGTTGCTGAAATAATCGTTGTAGAAGGGCATTATTGCTCCAATTAGAGGACAATACGGTTGAAGTAAAATCCTCCCTAACTATTGATACAACACTGGATAGTCGAAGAGTTTGTTGCTGGAATTTTCTGGTCATATCTGTTCATTGATTATTTGAAGTCTGTCCTAACTAAGAAAGAAGATTAAGTTTGATACATTATGGTTTCTTGATCTCATGGTGAAATCAGATTTGCAGATATGATACATTGTTGGTTGATCATTAAATTAGGAGACTGTCATATACTATCTACTTCGTCTAGGGTTTCACATATGGTGATTTCTCTATTTTTCATGGTTGCATGTTATTACTCAGCAGTAATCTCATGGTTGTCACAGTGATCTTACATAAGGGTTCTCAGTTCTTCCACAATGTGAAAAAGATCTGTTTTAGTACTAGTTGTAGTACATCAATGCACGTCTTTATGTCTTCTCCATCACACTCAGTCCTTCTTGCTTTCTGATCTTGACTCCATGGCCAAATGGATAAACACTGGTTTTGATAGTCCACCATCACTTTATTACTTACATCTTAAAGTATCTTCATTTTACAAATCTTATTTTTATATCAAGGTTTGCAAGGACAGGCTTGTGGTCTTATTAAGGAATCCCCCCTTGTGCTGGATGTGAGCTGACCTAAAGTGAGGAGGAATACCATTGAGGTGACTGTGGGTGGTGTCCTCAAGTTGCCCCAGGATTTGTGCTTGGTGGTTGGACTTATCTTTGTGTAGATTTTGGAGGCAGCACATCGTAAGCATCCAAATGCAATTAATCATTTTTCGAAAATATAGCTCTTGCTCTTATCTCACATCTAGAATAATATTTGATTTGTCCTTTGAAGTTCATCTTGTTTCTAAAATATAAGATAATTGATCCAACACCAAGTCATATTGTGATCATGAAAATTCTGATATGTTATCCTAGTCTAAGGTTTCATTTGTAATTGTCCTTTGTGAAATATCCTTGCATTTCTTGGGGTTGATTTTGACATATGCATTAAACTCATGTTTTTGGCTGTGACAAACAGTAATATATTCATGATTTTGAAATGAGAAAAGGGATATATCAGTTTCTCATTAGATGTCTATTTCAAACATTTTATTTATGCCTCTATTTGCATCATGTACAGGCCCACAAATGAATTTCCTCATCCTTTAGCACGAGTACCACAGAGTGCTGGTTATTGGGTATGTCTAGAATATTTTTTTCTTGATACAAAAACATGCCGGACAGGGAACTTACTTTAATATACTGTTGAGTTCTTCTAACATTGATCTGTCTTTTTGGGTTCAGCTATCGTATCTGGTTGTGGACATATTAATATGGTGGGGGATACGAAGTATCATAAATGATTTCAGAAGAAAGAAACTGAAACTTCCTCCTATTGCATACTTAAGTGCATACCATGGATCTATTTCAGACTTGCCAACAGGATACATATGGAGTCCACATCTTGTACCAAAGCCAAATGGTATGTGGAATTAAATGTTGATTTTTTAAGACTTTCTTAATCTGATAAAATTACTTCCAATGACTTATTCATTAATGCATCTTATGTCACATACATCATTAAGAAATTATACATAGAAAATCTTCAACAGTAAAACAATAATGACACTAGGATCATGAAGAGACAGAAAAACACAAGACACAAATTTTACTCTGAGAAAACCCTAACTAGGGAAAAACCCAACAACCTTTTCTTAGAGAAATTATCCAATTCAGCAAGAGATACAATCTGATATTGCCAGTCAAAATAAAGTCAAACAGACCAGCAACAAGACCCAGGTCAAACCTGGTCAAACTTCTACTCAGAGATTTCTGTCAACTCTGGTCAATGAGGCTGAATTTTGGCCTCCTGCTCCTCCACAGAATATTCAGTCTGCTTCCCAATGATATGATCAGAATAATTTCGGCCTTTTCTCCACACATGCGAAGTCAAACAGAGTCAAAACGAAGATAAGATGCTTGGTCAAATGTCGGACTGTTTCTCACCTTTCTCCTTCACATAGATGAACAGAGATATGATGCTCGAGTGATCCAAATTGGTCTTCAAGTGAGGGAGTCGATTGGCAATATATAGTGGTTTGATGAGCCCGAATAGCCTATAGCTGTGTCTCTTGCTGGGGCCAACTTGACTTTTGGAGACAGTTTAAAATTTAAATTCTAAAAGTCTTCTTTTATATTTCTTTTATGGGTCGACTTGGAGTAGCTGGGAATACCAACCACAGCTACCCCAAAAATCAACATTAAATGCAATTGAAATGGGAGAATTAAAATTTTGGGATACATGAACATTTTCATAGCATCTACACATAAAATTTCTAATAAGGTAGCAGGAAACCTGAGGTTGTTAAACAGCACGAAAAATTAAATGCTAAATTCCTGAGGAAGACTCTGAATTAAGCTGCTTTTTCTGGTGACCTTGATTCTTTGAAGGAAGTTCATTATTTGTGTAGTTTTCAAAGGACTGCAAGTTGAGCTATCTTTTATTTAGTGAATCTTTTTGCCTATGGAATATGAATCTTTATGGAGTAGTTTGTGCTTTGGTTTTGGTTAGATTAATCACAGGAATAAAATTGGTACTTTCATCCATCATAGGTGTAATAATCATTGAATTATGATATTATAGTAAGCAAGTGTTCAAATAGGTCTTTCTTTGTAGATTTAGCTTCTCAATAATAGTTCCAAAATCATAGGAAGTGATTGTAGAGAAGTTTCCTTGTACAGGGTGGAATTCTGGACTTCAAAATTACCTCCCTCAAAGTCAAATGTTTGTATTTTTGTCAGTATGCAAATGCTTTGTGCAAAGGATGCTATTCTTTCATTTTAAAGGGCAGCGGAATTCCATGTTTATGCAGCATTTTCCATTGTAGTTTGAAATTCTTCACATTCTCCTGTCAAATTACAAGTGATTTATCATGCATGTACTATCCCCAAAATTTCCTTGATAGCTGCCTACATTTAAAGACACAAAGAATGTTATCATTTTGTTGCAAGGGATTGCAGACATCCATGTTTCCATAACATTTTCAATTGTAGTTTATGCTTATCCACCTTGTATTGAATCATTAGAATTTCTATTCAACCACAAGTAATTTATCATGCATGGAATTTTACTATAAATTTACCTATTATCTTACTTTGCATCCTTGTAATTTTCGTCTGACATGTTTCCCTTGCTATGGCTGATTAGCATAGTAATTTAACAGGCACATACTGTTATTTTTATTTTGTCCCCTACATAAAATACTTTACCTGCTAGTATGCATGATTTTGGATATCCTTGCACACTCTGAATCATGAATGCCATATTTACAATATGATCAGCATCTTAAGTTTAACATTCTATGATTTAGTTAGTGTTTTCGTTTTTTTATTGATAAATTTGGCAGCTTGTGCTTCAAATGCCACCTCCTCTTTTCTCAGTCTCCTGAGTTGAAACCCTGGATACCATTTTTCTCATCAGCTGCATTCTCCATGCTTATGGACATATTCACATCTTTATTGATGTTTGTTCATTCAAAATATTTAGTCTGCCTTTGGAATGGTGTTAGTGAGCTTGTTGGGAACGTTGTTATCTGATTCCACATGGGATTATTTGACTAGTCCACCATATCATAGTTAAAATATGCTGCTTGAAGCTTTTAACTTGGAGCTGAATTGTGGGCTTAAATTTGCTTGTTCTACTATTCCTGAAACAGTTTAAACAGAATAGGCTGTTTTGTACCTATTTATTCTGTTCATGTATTGGTTATCTTTCCCTTTAGATGAGAATGCTAACTCTTCAGATTATATATGAACCAAAATAGTTCGATCAGTTCATGGAATCACAGTGCATTTGACCTCCTTAAGAAATGGCCAGAGTTTGTATTGGAAAAAAATGTATTTATCATAGATCTGCGGCAAAAAAATGTGGCTGAAAGAAATTTTTTCATGGATGGTTAAAAAATAGAAACAAGAAACCATATTATTGAAAATTGTTGCAGCAACATCCAGCATGTTGACGAGATGTACCAAAGATTCGGCTTTCTCCCAAGGATTGCTTTCTTGAAAATAAGAATCATTTATTCTTTTCAGGGTTGGTTGACATCATCTAATTTGTTTAAGTTTTTGCTTGTAGACTGGGGACATTTAGTGGACGTGGTTGGTTTCTGTTTCTTGAACTTGGGAATTAATTATAGCCCCCGTCAGGAATTTCTTCAGTGGCTTCAGGCTGGTCCAGCACCCGTATATGTGGGTTTTGGGAGCATGGTAAGTCTTTAAGAATCTCATAAATTAATGTTCATGTCTGGCAATGCTTCTGTGATTTCTGTATTTCACAATTGTTTGTTATAGCAAGAAACTGTCTTTTGGATAACACTTGTTAAGTTGTTGCATCCTTCAAAATATTATTCTTAAATAGGCCTCACACACTCTTCTGTATGCCATAAAGTGAATGCATTTTACCTTCCATTGGAAAAGATGAGTTTCCATTACATAAAGTTGCTCATATCCCTCATGTTTCATGCTTCTGGGCCTCAGAAATTCCATGAAATTTATATGTAAATATGTTGAATGCCTCATTCTTTGAAGACCCATGACAGGCCTGAAACTATCCAATGTAATTAGTGTTCTACTTCTGTTTCAAGTTAATGGGCTTTCAGACACCAAGTAAATGTTCAATACTCTAGTGCAGCACAAATACATCAACCAACAGTACCATTAGTGATTCTGGGAAAGAATGTTGACCAATGGCACATTGGATTTTTCTTCAGAATAGAGATGAAGATGTTATGCATAAAGCCACACAGAAAAGTTTCATTGATTCAATTAAAAAAAAATAGTGGTGTATCAGGACTTAGAACTCAATGTCTTTTGTGCTACTCAGGCCAATGGTGATATATAAGATTACTTCGATGCCTCTCACTTCATATTTCTGCACCTCCTGCAAATGCCATGGGAATTTATATATAAACCCCTTCTATACTTTTTTATATTTTTGGATCCATAAATGTGCCTGATACCAAGCAATGTGGTCAGTCACTAATGTCTTTGAGGGCCATAGATAATGTTATTCATAAAGCTGCTTAGAATAAGCTTAATACTGTATTTAACCAAATGATGAAGCTTCAGAAATTAACTGCTTATCTATGTTTGTGGATCTGGGTTATGCAGTGAGGACACAAGATGTGAATGACTCTTTTGTATTTTTTGCTGTAACTGTTTTCGGCTGGGATGGTATTTACTTGGTTGTATATGTGAGTTCTATATTTTCTCTGAAAAACTTGTCCCACAAGTCAAGCTTAAAGGGGGCTGTTGGTGTGAATAGTCCACGCTGAGGGTTATTCTTTATTTATTAGACAGTGTAACTTTTCTTGTCTTGTTTTCATTAATGAGGTGGTGAGTTTGTTAGTTTTCCTCCATCATTATGGTTAGTGGACCTGTTGTCACTCAAACTGTACATAGGAATGCGACAATGCTTAGGGCAGGTGCTGTTACTTTGATCCCTGCTCTCTCTGTTTAAGCTCTCCTAACTGCAGACTAAGGGGGGTAGTCCCTTGTTATGTCCCCATTTTTATTCTTCTTCATAGTACAACCAAGGTGGATTTCTAGGGTAGGGCATGGCCAGGTCTGTGGAGCAACTTTATGTCATTAGGGGGTCCCGATGGAGTTTTGAGGAGTTTTTATGGGATTTGATGGCATTCGCTTGGCATATTCTATCATTTGCACAGTTTGCCTTTCGTTTCATCGCATTCCGACAACTTTCAAAAATCAATGTTATTATTGGGCATAACTTAATTAATTATGCTCGAAATGTTGAAATTTGGTACCGGAGGACAGGTGGTTCCCTTAGGCTTTGATCTTTGGCCTAGGGAAAAGTGTCCAAAAGATTTTAATTTTTCTCCTAAAGTGACTTTATAATTTTTATAAAGTTAAAATCTAATTTAAAAGTGACTTTAAGTGATAAAGTTACTAAGTCTAATTTTAAAGTGACTTTTATAAAGTCAATGAAAAATTAGAAAGGAAAAGTGACTTTGGAAATAAATGACTAAGTGGGTCTTTATTAAAGTGGGGTGAATTAAAAAATAGAAAGTGAGACTTAAATGAGCATTTAATCTCAGCCATTGATCTAAATCTATCTCAGCCATTGGATTTAGGGATCACCCAAAAGTCA
>APFE030685078.1:15119-25580 GCA_000404065.3 Pinus taeda | reverse complement strand
TTTCAGCAAATTTATTTTTTCCAGCCTGTTGAATGTATGTTTATGGGAAAGGGCATTTAACTACATGGGAGAAATAAGGAGAAACTGAAAACCGGGGTGGGAAAACAAAAATTTTAACACGAGATGGCATTCCGGTGAGATTAATTGATGGAACACCTCAGTGTAATAGCTCGTTGGAACCGAAACGAGAAGGTCTACATGATGGGATTGTTATATATGAGTTTCAGTGACCTGAGGAGTCGTGGTGGCCAATTTACTCTTTTCCTGCATTAAAAAGAATATTTTAATTGAAATAAAAGAGTGAAAAGTGCTCCATGATTAAAATAATATTATAATAGAAGGTTCTAGACGAGTCCAACAAATCTATAAAAGAGGAGGAGGAGACCATTGGAGGACATCTTGGATTTGAGATTTCTTCTTGCGGAGAGGTTTGAGAACGTGGTTCTCTACTTCAGCAGTAGCCCTAGGACGGAAACCCTTGGGTGATTCAGTGAGAGCGGGCGAGCAACCATCTCTTCCCTTTGTGGATCCATTCAGGGTTCACAACTTTCTGTTATTTGATTTTCAATTTGTTTTGGGAGGCATATTGCACCATTATTGTAGATCTATTTGTGGCTAGTTTTATCTCAAGATATCTCAGCTATTTTGTTATTCCAGCATGTAAAACACCACTTTATATATTATAATAAAGCTGAGATTGTTTCTGCTTATCGTGTTGTGGAATTGCATGCATGTTATCTGTTATAATTTACATGCAATCTTTTGTTTATAAGTAGAAATTTTATGTGAAGGGTTTGTTCCAAATTTTCTTCAGTTGGGACATTACAGTGGTGTCAGAGCTGGTGTTCCTGCCAGCCCGGGGGTTCTGATTACAGATCAATTCTGGGGTTTATTTTATACATGCCCAACTCTACTCTTGGAGCCAATTTTTATTGCAGAAATATATGTTTGTTGAGAAACTAGAGCATTGCTAAAGAACACTATCATGGCCAAGTCCTATTGATGGTAGTATTTTATATTGCAGTGTTCGAGATTGTCGATGGTTAATCCCATTAATTGAAGTAATTCGATTAGATCTGTATTTTGATGTTCGACAGAGGAGCAATATATCGTGGATTAAATTATTAATCAATTGCTGCCAAGCCGCCAGGGTATGCCATATGTTAGTTGGTGGAAAATATGGCCGAGTCTGCATTTAGGAGATTGGCACCCAACCAGATTAGTTAAAATTGTTTAATTGGGACCCTTGGCCCCAAGTAATCACTTAGGCAGTGAATGGTGACACTGCAGCTTGGATGAGTTTGTTGTACATATTCAGGACCTGCATTGGTGGGCATAAGCAGTTGATGCACGATCTCATCTGAAAAGCCATGCGGAAGCCTGAGGAGGTGATTCAGGTCGACTCATGGGTTAAGCCGAGACGTGGTTGCTCTATGCATATAGGCCGAGACACAAACACGATGCATTTGGTTGACCAAGCCCAATTCTTTTGATGGGACCAGAATTCTTACATAGTTGGGCGGAGGTCAATTTTCTCTAAAGGTTGAAATACACGTCGAGTTCGCTGTGCATGGATAAGTAGTGCCGTCATAATAACATATATATGCTCGATGACGTACATTTGGGAAGTGGCTGGATCGTTGACATAAGCAAGGAGGCTGGTTTCGTAAAAGCAAGGATCATGTTGGTTGGGCCAAATTATTGATGTTGTTGACATTATGTAAGGATCCAAGTGCACGGGGTGGATCCTAGGCCGACAACGACATCGTGGAGTAGGGAAAATTTGGGGACGTTGAATGTTGTGGAACGAACACGTGATGGGCCAAGCATATGAGTCAGCTGCAACATTGCCACCAATTGCTTGGAATTTTTTGGCCGAATTCCACCTTTCAGGGAGCCATAACATTCCCACCATAGTTGGTTGAGAGTTGGAAGAGACAAGAACCAAGGCCAATTCAACACCACGATAAAGAGGTTAATCATTTCTATTGCTGTGATACATTAACCATGCAGACTCACGATTCCTCTACACTGAATAGTTGCTTGTAACTTCAAGACGACCTTATTAGAAGAGCTGATAATTCTGGAACAAGCTTGAAAGGTTCCAACAACGATCAACATTATAAAAAAGAGAGTCGAATTGATTTGTCTTCGACGTTGTTGATGTTTGATCAGATTGAGTGGGATTGTTCCTTCGACTGACATCTCCAGGATCCTCACTATTGGACGAGACAAGTATATTGGATGTGACTTCTTCTTATGTGGTAGGCTGTAAGACATTAATTTTGATAGGCTGTGAGCATCTTAAGAGGGGCTCAAGAGCTTACTATTCAGATTAAGGACATGTACTTCTGCAGTTTATATAATTAGCCTAGAGAGCATTGATCTGGTAACTTGTGCATGAGCTAATTTTGGAAGGCGTATATGCACAAATGTTTCATGCACAAAAATGCTCCGTTGAAATTGAAGTCGATCATTGACTTATTATTCTACTATCTAGAAGACGTGATATCCTTGTTGGCTAAGGTTGATGCTTATACCACTTGAATTAAAGGGTGACGTGCTTTGCTGATGCACCTCTTCACAATTCTAAAGGCGCATTTGGTAGCTACTACAAACCAAGTTCCACTTTATTTACTTCTTAACATATTAATCCAAAAATATCTATTACTGAGGTATAGCCAATTGAAGAGCCTATGGTGTTACTGAAAATTATTTCCATCATTATATCGTTGTGGCAAAGATTGCCTTGTGTGAAACTTTGTATATCAGTGAGGTCAGGGTTTATACATATAATATGGGTTGCTTGTGATCATACAACCTATAAGTTTTTGTCATGTCATGTTGGTCATGTATGCTAAGTAGTTGTGATTAGTGAATTGTTGTTCCTAAGTAGCTAAGTCAAAGTCACTCCTAAATTGAGTCATAGTCTTGATTGAGTCCAACACTGTTGAGTTATTGTGGTCATGGACTGCCATTATCATTGCATAACATTGTAAATATTGAGTTGAAGAGTCTGTCATTCAAGTCATGTAGGTCTGCATCCACTTTGATATAGTGTCGCTAAGTCATTTTAATAAGTAGATTGGTGTACTATTGTCAGAATCATGCTTGAAACATTAATAAGACAAAACATGGATGAAACCTTTATAAACTCCTGTAATAAACTAGCAGCAACAAATGAAAAACCTTTCTCAAAGTGGGTCTATGCCATTCTTCGAAAGGGATAACCAAAGGATCTGCAGAAAGAGCTGGAGATTGGACACAAAATATTTGCACTTGGCACAAATTTGAAACACATGAGGGTCGCATGGAAAATTCTCTTCAAACTTGATGAACTAGATGTGCTCCTTTCCAAAGTGAGCTAGTCAGGAGGGAATAAGCTAATTTGGCCTCTAAAACCAGTGATGCTTGCTCTCATACAACACAAGTTCTTGGAGGAACCATGTGAAGGGGTTAGACTTCATGTTGCATCTTGTCTTAGTAACATCATGAGACTAATTGCCCCTATAGTGCTTTACACTGATGGTGTTATGAGGAGAGTTTTCAGGCTGATAGTGGAAACATTTCTAGGACTTGGACAATAGTGCGGGCTCTACGTTTGGGAAGAAGCTTGATATTCTAGGAGGCATGGCCATGACAAGGACTTATGAGATCTTGTTTGATCTGGAGTGTGACGACTTGATCCTACAGATGTTCCAATGCTTCTTCAACATTAGGAAACATCATCTTGATAGAGTCATAGCACACATGTAGTCCAAACTCCATCTTGTCCTCATGTATGAGAGGTCGTGATGCCATTTGTCAGGAGTTGCAGTCTCGCTGCTTGTCTGTTTAGAGGATGTTGAAGGAAGTGTAACTAGGTTCGGTCTTCATAAATGTACTTTTGATATTTGTACTTATTCAAGAAAAGAAATATTATTTTTATAATATACGTCAGTGAGTTTCTTGCTCATTGAAATAGGTCTAGCACATGTCAAAGTGCTATAGGTGAGTTAGTTAGTCAAAAGAAAATGTTGAAGGCCTTAAGGGGCATGTTACACCATGTATAAATATATATTTAAGTCAAAGGGATAACCTTCAAGCAAAGTCAAGTCTACTCCTATACAATGGCATCATCAAAAGCTCCTTCAAGCATGCTACACCACCATGGAAACTATTTGAAGTCTGCTAAAAAAATCAGCCTCCAAAACAGCCTGCAAAGTCGGCCTACAAACAAGGTGACTAGTCAGCCTAAATGGAGGGACAATCCTCTATTTATAGAGGTTGTCCACTCCAAATACAACACACCAATTTAGCTTTGAAATCTGCAAAAGAAAGAGGACAAGAAGAACGAAGGAATCCGAGGTAAAGGGTCTACTAGGGCAGCGAAGTAAAAGAGGAAGAACAACAAATATTAGGGGACCGTTTTCTAGGGTATACACAGCCACACATGCGAGGAAATGAAGGATAGTTTGCGGCTATATCAACAGCAAGATCACAATTATTAAATTATACATTCTTCCTTGTTTGGGCTAATGAATTAGGCCTATTAGGCCCCATACTCAAGCGAAGAAAAGGGTCTCTCTAGCAAAGGAAAAAGGAGCTAAAAGCTTAAAGGAAACTCCCCACACGTGCGAGAAGGTAGGGCTGCAGTATCACTATATCGAGTCTGCACTATACATCAAGAAGAAGCTCGATTGGGTCAAGAGAGAGAAGGTATACTCTTGGTGAAAGGTCTCACTAAGGATCAAAGATTAGAGTCTCTTCTAGAACTAGTATAAGAGAGCCTACTACTAAGGAGTAGAAGAACAAAGTGCCGGAAGAAGGAGGACAAAGTGCCATAAAATAAAGTGCCAGAAGAACTGTCGGGGTGTATGGCACAAAAAGCAGTGAAGACTTGACTTGTGCTTGGAGGATCTCTTTGTCAGGGGTCTAGGGCTTGGCATTGATCAATAGAAGCTTCAATAAGAGAAATTCACTAAAGGGTTTTCCTCTCAAGCGAAGAGAGGTTTTGGCCTTGGTAGAGATCCAATATATTGTATTCTTGTTTTTATCTTTTGGTAGCAGTTTGATGAAGTACACACATGTGCAATAATTATAAGAAGAAGAAGAATAAGTTAATAAAGAAAAGTAAAAATACTCCACAAATTGTTATCAAGTAACGAAGAATCACACTACACTACTTTTCCCTAGATTCTTCAACAGAGGAGAGAGCAACTGGTATCACCTACTGCTTATGAGCTAGTTGAGAGGTTGGTTGAGCAGAACATTGGGTTGTTTAGGAGGCAGTTGACTAGGGAGGAGCTATTGATTTTGGGTAGCATTGGATGTGCTCTAGCTCCGAAATTTTGTGGAGGGACTAGAACACATGAGATCTTCGAAACCCAAAAATCATTTGGAGAAATTCCACACGGATTGTGAGTTATTAAAATAATTAATATTTATAATGGGGTTCCTAAGTCTAAACTTAGGAAAATAAAAATATTAATGGTTATTAATAAAAATATGGGTGAGAAGCTTTTAAGAGATGAGGATCAAGTCTATTTTAATCTTAGCCGTTGATTAGGGACTTAATCTCGGCCATTGATTCATCAACAGGAAAAGTATAAAAGGAGGCTTGAGGGTCAGTGGGAAACACACCAAGTGATCAAATCAGTTCGATTTTTCTAGGGCGTGGTTTGTTGAGAAAATCGAACTAGTGATCTGAGTTGCAGTGAGAGGGGCACAAGTAGAGAGTTGGATCAGAAAGGAGTTCCGAGCCAACGAGTACTAGGTAGAGAGGCAGCAGTAGCATCAAAGAGGCAGCAGAGAGGCCTACGCAGCCTAGGAAGGGGCTGACGTAGGCCAAGAGGGTCTCATGTAGTGGCAGTGCAAGATATTTGTCGGAAGTTAGAGATTTCGCTGCTGAAGCTAGGTTCTGAGCCTAGAGGGATGAACAGAAGTCTTCCTCCAACAAATTGATCTAGCAAGAGTGACACAGCCTCGCAGAGGCAAGATGCTAGCCCACGCAGGGTTTGCGTTGGGATTTTCACAGTGCTTGCCGGAGTTAGGCCACTTAGTGGATTAGTTGTGACTTGGAGAATGAGGTAAACCCTCATATGTATTTCTTGCTACTGAGACTCCTCTGAAAGGTTAACTTGTGTGAGAGACAACCTGTTGTACTCAGATTCTGTTTGCTTACTAATACAAACTCTCTATCTGTTGCACCGATTTTCCTGCATTGGGTTTTTCCAGGGACGTTTGTCCAAAAATAGCGATGTCCCTTATGTGTTTGTCTCATATCTATTTCAGTTTATGATATGTATGTCAATGTAGTCTGCAGAAGTGTTTTTCATCAATGTTTAAATAATTAAATAACTTGTTGAATGTAAAAACAAGTAGGAGATGATAAACCAGTCATTGTAGTAGGATTTCTGATGTGTAGATTCAGAAATTTGCATAGGAGCAACTCAAGATTGGGGAATCAGGCAACAATAATGAGATGAGGAGGAAGGGACTTTGCTTTGTTTGCAAGGGACCTTGGGGACCTAACCAGTCATGTTTGAGTGATGCTGGGGAGATGATAGAGGTAGAGCAGGAGGAAATTCCTTCCGACTTTCAGGGTGAGGACTCTTCTTGGGACGAGTCCATGGGTTCATACGATGATACCTCTGAGGAGCACGAGCAAACATGCGAAGTTGATGCTAATAGCCCATATGTGCATCCATGTGTGATAGAGGAGTATGACAAGCAACTGATTTTTACCAGGAGGGAAGGAGACCCGAGAGCAGATGAGCCACTGGTGATTCAACATAGGGAGCAGGAGATGGATGACACACCTAGTGTGCTGGCTGGGATGCTTTTGGAGAGTCAGCTAGTGGCTCGTCTTAAGCCCATGATGGAGGATGAGTAGACACCCTTGGGGCTAGCCATTAGAGTGGAGCAGATAGATGTGCAAGAAGCCTCTAGGGAGGGAGTATTTGCAGACACTTTTCTTTAGGAGATGTTGGTGATTGATAGGATAGTCTAGCAGGAGGCTAGTAGATGGCATGAACTGTTGGAGGTGGCATTGCATCCATCTTTGGGTCTACCCATTGATGAGGTGCAAACAAATGTAGTGGCAGCTAGCAACCCTCTTCAGGAGTTCATAGACGGGGTTTGCAACACAGTTTGCCCACTTTTTCCCATTAGAGGGAGAGGCAGGATTCCTTGGACATGTTTTGATTGTCCAGGTAGAGCATCAGGAGTTGAGCATGGACCAATATCAACATAACAGATGTATTACTTGCGCAGGAGTCCATGCATTGGATTGGCGGGAGATCATGAGTTGGTATCTTATTGATGGCTTGATATCTTTAGTCAGGGGCGTAGTAGAGTAGAGACCCCTAGACATGTCAGAGACTACATGGTCTAGTTGGTAGTGGGAAATAGGTCGACAACTCTCCAACATTCCATTCCGGCATTAGGAGAGCAGGATTAGTGGTGGATTGAGTCAGGGGTTGGACTGGAGAGGGGTGATGAGTTGGTACGCAGTTGGTGGGGCAACATTCACAGCGAAGGCTATAACACAACATGAGCCATGGAGCATTGATGATCCTTCTTCGTGGCATTGGGATCCAGGTGGATCTACTAGTAGTAGGTTGATGTTGATTTCTGGTAGCATCGGATGTGCTCTAAGTTTCAAATTTGGTAGGGAGGCTTGGGCACATGTATTCCAAAGAACCCAGAAAGTGCTTTGGGAAATTCCACCCGAAGACAATTTTATTAAAATAATTAATTATTTTTAATGAGACCCTAAGTCTAAACTAAGGAAATTAAAATAATTAATGGCTATTAATCTAACTGTGGGTGTAACTTCTAGAAGAAAACGAGGATTAAGCAGAAATGATCTTAGCCTTTGATTAACTTCTAATTTGGGGCATTGAATGTCAACGATAAGATTATTTAAGGAAGCTTGAGGGTCATTTGAAAGACACACAAAGAGTTGATCAATCAGATTGAATCGCTGAAGCTAGAGGCAGCGCAGTGATTTGTAGTGATCACGCAAAGAGGGGCAGAGGGAGTTTTGGCTGGAGGATTTTCTCCGGAGCCAAGAATACTCAGCAGAGAGGTAGAGAGACACAAAGAGGAGGCAGAGAGACACATAGAGGAGGCAACGTAGAGGGTAGCGAGGGTGACACAGAGCCAGGAAGGGCTCATGCAGGCCCCACGCAGAGCAGAACAGAACCCTCCAACGCAGAAGTCCGAGTTTGCATCGCCGGCTGATGTTTCTGAGTCGGGAGTACTGGAATAGGCTTCTGAGGGAAAATCGATTCCCCAGTTGAGCTGACACAGGGCCCACGCAGCAGCAACGCAGAAGTAGCCGGGGAACTCATTGGTTCAACTGCCGAATTAGCCAGGACTTGCAGTGTAGAGTGAGGTAATCTCACCTATTCTTTCCGCCGAGTGTTATTTCTCTGTACTGGATTGCCAGCAAGGCATCCAGAGGTTGTATTTATAAATACTTCTGCTTAATAATAAAAACCCTTAGATCTGTTGCACCAATTTTCCCACATTGGGTTTTTCCAGGGACGTTTGTCCAAAAACAACTATCATTTGTGTTGTATCTTTCTCTATTGTTCAATTTCTTGTTTCGACATATAATTTAAATGTTGTAGGTTGCAGAGTATGTATTTCAATGTTTGTTGTAGGAAAATGCAAATACCTTGTTCATGTAAATCTAACATGTATGTGAAATATCATTAGTTGCTGCCTAAGGAACTGGATTCGCTCCCTAGGGCCGACCTGTCGCGAATCCATCGAGTCGGACACAATTCGTATCCGAAAATCGGGACACGTCGTGTCTATTTGGGACATGATCGAATCTGGATCATGTCCCAAATGGGACACGACGTGTCTTGATTTTTGGACACGAATCTGAAAAAAGTGATCCGCGCGACATTAAAAGGCCACTTTGTTGTTCTTTGTTTTCACCTTCACTTGTCTATTTTGTTGTTGGTTTGTTGTGGGTGTTTTGGAGCAAGGAGAAAAGGGTGTAGGAGCGTTTTGAAGGAGATTCAAGCAACAAGTAAGTGCATTTTCTCTCAAGTTTTTTGAATTTTTATTACAGCGGTTTGGCAATGCATTTTTTTACAAATTTGTGCATTTTTGTTTTATTTTTTTACAACATTCGTAGCTCAACCAAGGGCAACAGGGAAAGGGCAAAGGAAGGGGAAGAATGACCCCATTGGAGATGATCCTCCTCCCCCAATTTCATTAGAGTCTGTTGCAAGTATTGCCTCTATTGCAAGTAATGTTGAGGGAAGACTTCCTCCTCACTGTAACAATGAGAAATATCCCTTGTGGAAATATGTCAGAAGAGAGCAAGGGCTACCCAACAAGTTGAAGGGAAGAGGCAATGTGAGTGGAAATGTAGCTATTGCCACAATAATTTCAGCAGCACATATTTCTGTGTGAAAGTTCATCTATTGGCTTTACCAGGTTGTGGGATTGGAGCTTGTACAAAGGTGCCTTTAACAAAGAGGAAAGAAATGGAAAGAGAGTCCAATGTTGGCATGGTAAATGTGGCTGCAAAATAAAAAAAGCCAAGAATGATGACCGCTTCCATTCTTAAGGAAAGGAAACAACAAATTCCCATTTGAGAGTTCTGGTGGGGGACAATCAGAAAAAGTAAAGGCAATTTCACTTGGTCCAGTGGACAAGATTTTTTAGAAAGAGAAACGAGAGGAGCTTGATCTCGCCATTGCCTTTTTTTCTATCAAAACTCCATATCCTTTAATGTTGCACACTCACCTCTATTTATTGAGATGTGCCGAGCTCTAACTCAAGGGGCTCCATCAGGGTATGTGCCTCCTAGGTCAGAGAAGCTTAGAACCACATTGTTGATGAAGGCCAAAAAAGAGGTGGAAAAAAATGCTTGAGCCTATTAAAGCATCATGGCCAACATCTGGGGTTAGCATTGTCTTTGATGGATGGACAGATCCAGCACGCCACCCACTCATCAACTTCATGGTGTTTTCCTTGAATGGTCTAGTTTTCTTGAAAGCAATGGATGCATTTGGACAATACAAGAATGCACAATATATGGGTGAGTTGTTTATTAAAGTTATTGAAGATGTAGGTGTTGATTCTTGTGTGCAAATCATTACAGATAATGCACCTGTTTGCAAGGCTATTAGCATGATTGTGGAAGCTAAATATCCACAAGTGTTTTGGACACTGTTGATCACTACGTGTCAACTACCCTTAGCAGTACACCCCATTTTCTTCGCAAAAGGGTAGCGCTTGATTGACGTGTCCGTGCCATTCGACAGTCATCGTCGACCTTATCATATTATGTTGTAAACCCAGTCTGCATGTGTGAATTGTAAATAACCTTAGCAGAGCTGAGTCATGTATGAAAATTGCCTAGGTGGACCTAATTTTCTAGTGATAATCTACGTTTCGGAAGGTTTTTTGTCTCACCGATCCATGATCGGCAGAGTTTTCCTTCAGCCTAAC
>APFE030685076.1:12500-27402 GCA_000404065.3 Pinus taeda | reverse complement strand
TCACCCAATCTCCTTTAAACAAATAACTTCTCAGAATGCAGTAACCAGAAAATAACACCAGTAACCAGACACCAATTTAAACCCAGATCTCTGCAGAAACAGATAAAAGACATCTAAAATATATTTCGAGAAAGGTCTGCAACTTCACCGAAGGAAACCTGCGGATATCCACACTTCTGCCGTGACGAGTCTGCGCACCTCCGCACCTGCTTCTTCTCTGGTTCTGCACACCTTCACACCTACTTCTTTGATTCAACTGCGCACCTCCATACTTGCTTCTTCTCTGGTTCTGCGCACCTTTGCCCCTGCTTCTTCTCTGGTGTTGCGCACCTCCGCACTGCGTCGTTGCCGCTCCTGTGCACCTTCGGATTTAGACAATTTATCAGTTCTCAAACATACCCTAGACTGTCGAAATCACAGATCCGTTCATGCGTCAAAGGGATCCCAACTCTTCAGTAGATCTGACTTATAATGCTCCAGTTTCTCCTTGATTCAAATTCAACTATGTCTCACCAACCGATTATCAGAAATTCAGATCTTCCTCTTCTTAAGATTTTTAACACTTGTTGTATTCCAACTGATCTCCTTTCCCTTTTATATTCAAGACCTTACTCAAACCATGGATCAAAACCATTGAGAAACAATACCAGGGATCCAAAACCTGGGTTCAATATTTTAGATGCCAAAACCACGGATGGATCAAAAATGCCGGACTAAGTACCATGGACCAACCATAAGATGTGCGTTTTTCCCTGCATGAAAGTCCGTGCATTTTAGGTTCGCACCTTTTGTGCGGGATACCTGCGAACATATCCGCACCTTTTCAACGGTTCTCCTGCACAACCTGCCGATGACCGCATCTTTTGATCTGTGCACCTGCAGAACCAGAAAATAACTTTGTTGCACCATAATTTATCATCTGAGATGAGTGGGTTTCCATGAAGTACAACATATGTATCCTAATGCCAACACATTATAGTCATCCAAGTTAGTTGATTGGTGAAGAGCAGAAAGGAACCATCATAGGAAAAGGGTATCATCAAATGTATCTTCTCTAGAGAAAGTGAAACAAGGTTACTAACAAGTTGAAAGAAGAACGAAGTGCTGGAAGTAAGAGGATGAAGTGTCGAGGTATATGGTGCAGAAAGGAGTGAAGACTTGACTTGTGCTTGGAAGATCTCTTTGTCAGGGGTCTAGTGTTTGGCATTAATCAATAGAAGCTTCAATAAGAGAAATTCACTAAATGGTTTTCCTCTCAAGAGTAGAGACACTTTAGCCCTGGTAGAGAGCCAACATCTTGTGTTCTTGTTTATATGTTTTGGTCGCAGTTTGATAAAGTACACACATATGCACTAATAATAATAAGAAGAAGAAGAATAAGCTAACAAGAAAAGTAAAAATACTCCACAAATTGTTATCAAGTAACGAATAATCACAATACACTACTTTTCCCTCGATTCTTCAAAAATTGACATGGGTTTTTCCTGCTTTGACAATGGTTTCATCCTTGCCTTTCCATTTCTGGATAGCCATGGTGTGATGGGATTATTTTTTGGTTGAGATTTGGATTATTGGAAGGCTTTGGAACCAGGTGTTGAGCAGTCAAAAGGGTCTTTTTCACCTCTATTTACCCTACATTAATTATCAATCCAGGAACAATTTGTTATCTCAAAGAGTGTACTCAGTTTGAGGCGGTCATGTGTCAGAGTAATGCTAGTAGTATAGTGCTTTAAATACAAGAGTAAATGGATGCTTGGAATAAAATCTACTTTCAGAAATGAACTTAAAACTCAAATCATGCACTCAGGAAGCTACAACAATTTATTAGTCAAGGGTACAGTAACGGTAACTCTTCCCTTTGTAAATTGATGCAATTAAAAAGCATTCAAGGAAAAGATCATCAACCTGGGAACTGGACAACATATGTCAATGTTCACTACAGTTTCAAATCGTTTTGCACACCAAAGCAATGGTAATTCAAATGCCAGGAAATAGAAAACGACTAATCTATTTAACAGGATTGAACGGAAAAACCTTATCCTACATAAATGAATGAAGCAATAATTGTATCCTACAGGAATTGAGCAACAACCTTTACTTTAGAAATGATTTGAACAGCAACTGGAAATAGGACAACAAACTAATGGAAATGAAATATTGAACAACAACTTCAATCGAATGTAAATACACGACAAAACCTAATCGAATATTACACACAACACTTCTATATTAAAAGGAACAGTAATCTAAGCTTCAATACAACAAGTATGAATCACGGTTTATAAAGTAACAACAACTGTGATCACGATGGAACAATAATCCCAAATGATCAGCAATCACGTTTAAAAGTAAACCATAGATAAATACATAGTAATACCGATTTAAGAATATACAACATTATTACTCTGTAATCGAACAATAATGGCAATCTGTAAGGAACAACAATGTTATATGATACTATCAATTTTTAAAGGAACAATGATGCAATATAAAGTTAGAATGGATAGCATAACATTCCTGTTGCATAAAATAACATTACTTATTTAAGTAGATGAGATATAACAGAACCGATATGTAAAATAGTAAGGAACATCAAATCACTGAATAGAGAAAATAAAAGAAATCAAACCACACACGAATCGGAAAATAATGGTACAGGAGTAAGTGATCCACCAGGGCCGGGCCCTTAGCCTCCAGGGACACACTGCTTAAGATTACTCTAGAATCAAAAATGGAACATCAACCAAAGTTTATATATTATGCATCAAAACAGAATTACAGCAATCGCTCTTTTAGAGACAGTCGATGATCAAAGTTCCAATTACAACAGTAAGTTTCATAAAAACCACAATAGTCCATCCCTTGGGCTAGCAATGCTACCTCTTCTTATAACAGTCGAGTGGAGATATCAATGATACATAGAATCGTTAAGGTGGGATCTGCCATACTGTTAGTTCTTAGTTATCTTCTTGTTCTCTTGCGTTGATTTGGTATTTCCTCTCCCTTTTCCTGGCTTATACACTCCAATTTAGATTTCCTTGTTTGGATATGGTTCCCTATCAAAGGGATAGCAGTTAACCTTGTGTTGTCTTTTCCTTTAGAACGACAATCTTCTGTTTTCTCCTTTTTCTGCATAGGAAAAGGGTAATTATTAGTCATTTTACGTTGCATACAAATCTTCTAGATTCTATCATAATCTTTCACCATATACTTATTTCATAATGTAAATAAGTTATGAATTCAAGGAAAAGATGACAAAATGAGTGGTAATTACATACCTTCTCTAGTGCTCAACACCAGGTGAGGTGGTGTTAGGAAAAGTCACAAGGGTTAGGGTGGAGGAGGTTTAATCCCCCTGAATCCCTTAATAGGTGGGTGGGGACAGGAAAGTTCCTCAAGGTAATGTTGAAGAAACTCTAAGGTATCCAGACTTGTTTGGGGCATTGTGATCTCTTAACCGGTTTTGGCGAGATCGTGGTAGCCTAGGGGTGGAGGTTGTTTAGTCTCCAGGATGCCCTGGTTGTTTATGTCTTGAGATCCGACATTCATGCTTGGAATATGGCACGGGGGTGATTGGCTGAAAGAAATATTTGGTTCAGCCCAATCTATGGTCGGGTGGTACAGGGAAGTCTCTGAATTGGTTGGATTTTGCATAAGTTAATAAGAGATATTTTCTTATTGTAATCTATGAGCACTTGTACATGTTATTATGGTGATTTGATGGTTGTTCTGTCATGTTTAATAATCCATTTATATGTTGGTTGTAAGCATGGATTGGTAATGTACTATAACTATGACTTGTTCAGGATTTGATAAGTATTTGATGGTTAATGAATGCATATAATAATAAGTGTTATTGCAGATATTATGAGAGGGAATTAGGCCTTCTTGGTGATTCTTAGATAAGTTTCATACTCCTATAATCATATATGCATTCATGAACTGTAGTTTACATGTTCACCACTTTTTTTACGAAATGACTGTCATGGTTAGGCCTGGATAGGTCAAGTTCTTGTTCCAGTTTTGTATGATTAGCATTATCTTAAAGTCATTTATCATTATGATCAGTTATAAGAAGTTATGGGCAGTGGTCTAGAGGTTGGCCTAGAATTGTGGCTCAAATATCGAGACCACGCCCTTTGAACTGAGAATTTTGGGCTATAACCGCACTCGGGCATGCTTGTGCATGCGTTTGGAGGGTCATAACCACACCCTTGCAGGCTTGTGCATATAGTTGTGGGCCCAGGTCACTAAAAAGTTATTCAGCTCAAGGTTTGTTCACCTGGGGTAGTTCTTTGTCCCCTAAGTGTCTTGTAAGCCCTGTAGGATGTTAGTTTGTGGTCATTAAGTTTCAATTGTCGGCCCCACTTCCATAAATGAAGCTTGGAGGGTGATAAAAGTCATTGTCTTAAAGTCATTTATCATTATGAGAAGTTACAAGAAGTTATAGGCAATGGTATGGAGACTGGACTGGAATTGTGGCTCAAATATCGAGACCACGCCCTCTAAATTGAGAATTTTGGGCTATAACTGCACTCAGGCAGGCTTGTGCATGCGTTTGGAGGGTCATAACCACACCCTTGCAAGCTTGTGCATGCAATTGTGGGCCCAGGTCACTGAAAAGTTATCCACCTCAAGGTTTGGTCACCTAGGGTGGTTCTTTGTCCCCTAAGTGTCTTGTAAGCCCCGTAGGATGTCAGTTTGAGGTCATTAAGTTTCAATTGTCAGGCCCACTTCCATAACTGAAGCTTGGAGGTTGATTCATGTCATAGCAACTCTTCGTCTCATGTTTACCCTGGCAGGCCAATGAAATTGGGTAAATGTGGGTTGGGGAGTGTTACAAGTAGGTTGGTGCCTACCAGATATTTCATATAAGGAAGTTTTGTGGTTTTCTCCCATAAGAGTTTCCACGTATATCTTGTGTAAATTGTTCAAAGATTGATATTTTGTGATGTTTGAATATTTAAATATTTTCATTACACTAATTCCCCTCCCTCTTAATTATAATTCTAAATCCAACAATTGGTATTAGAGTAGGTTCCTTTAGAAGCAACCTAACACCTAGAAGGTAAATCTTATAGGGCTAATTGGCTAACAAGGATAATTCCTTCTCAAATAAAGCACCAAACTTTGAAGGAATAAATTATGCTTTGTATAAGATAAGGATGAGGGCATATATAATGTCTTTTGATGTTGATGCATGGTTTTCTGTGATAGATGGCTATAAATTTCCAATGATTCCTCCAACATATGTAGATGAGAAAAAGACTTTTGTAAATAATGCGAAAGCAATAAATGACATTCTTAGTGGTCTTCTTGATTCGTAGTTTGTCATGCTAATGCATTGTGACTGCTAAATAAATTTGGAACAAGCTTCAAGGTAGCTATAAAGGAGACGAAAAGGACAAGCAGGCTAAGCTTTAAAGACATAAAATGTGATTTGAAAGTTTAAAGAGGAATGATGAAGAAAACATTGTGCCCTTTTTCCTTCGTGTAGATGAGGTTGTGAATACTATTAGAGGGCTTGGTGAAATGATTTATGAAACAATAATTGTTCAGAAAGTGTTGAGATCTCTTTCATAGTGATTTAATGCAAATGTATTTTCCATTGAAGAAATGAAACATCGAAAATATATGAATATGGATGAATTACATGGAATCCTCACTAAATATGAGATAAGGACATGAAAGGATAAGTTAGTATTAAAGAAATCAACCTTGAAAGCATCAAAGAAAACAAAAGGACACAAGGACCATGATCACATTAGCTCATAATCAAATGAAGAAGAAGCTCAATTTGTGAGGAAGATGAAAAGAGGGTGTAGCAAATATAAAGGTAGGCTATTGTTCAAATATCTTAAATTTGGTAGAATAGGTCATTATACTTCTAAATGTCCACATGAAAAACTGGAAGATAGTGATGATGAAAAAGAATATAAATATATAGGCTAAGCTCATAAATATAGAAATAGAAGCAAATATCATGAAAATAGGAAGGGAAGATATTTTAAAAAGAAAAGCCTTTATTCCAAGGAATATGGAAACTCATCAAAAGACAATGATGAATATGCATATGATGAAGACCAAGAAGAATTCCTAAGCATTTCCATGAAGACTCAATACATTGGTAAGGGGATATCAGATTCAGAGGAAGAAGTGAAAAATATCAAAGCCTATGATACTTCCAACAACATATTAGATGCAAAAGAAGTATAATCTATCTTGAAAGGAACTAGAAAAGGCAAAGGTAAGCTACTATTCTATCATAATTGTAGAAGAAAAGGCCATCTTGCTTCTAGATGTCCACATGTAATTTTGGAAATAGTAACGATGAAGAACATGAGGATAAGAGAAAATATTATGAGTATAAAATGGAAGGATTTGATTCATCATAAGAAAGTAATGGGTATGCATATGATAACAACAAAAAGGAACTCCTACTCATGACCATGGAGGCTCAATATTCCCATCAAGAGAAATCATATTTAGAGGAAGAAGATGTTGGTGCTCTTAAGGGAGGACTTTTCTATGCATTAAATGGAATAGAAAGGCAAAAAAAATAGAAAGCTAAAGGAGCTACTGCAAAACCATGAGAACGAAAAGAATCATGATCTTTCTAGATCAACAGTCTCTTTGATGAAGTTATAGCTAGAAGAGGGAAAAAAAGAGAAGAAATGTTGCTAAGCCAACTTGAAGAAAAGGAAGGACATTGTGAGAAACTAGAAGTTGTGATTGCTTCCTTGAGAACGAATTTAGAAAAAACCAATAATTAGCTTAATCAAATTTGAAGTTTGGAAAGAGTATTAAAATCTTAGATGATATTCTTAGTTTCCAGAGATCTCCTTTTTTTAAAATGGCTTTTGGTTATCATGAAACTACCAAGGCAAAATCAAGCTCGATGGCATCAAAAAAGGAATGCAAAGAATAATTTAAAAGCTATGTTAATTCGCTGAGAAGATATATCAATGAAAACAACAACAAGAAAGAAGGTGAGAATTAATATAGATTTTTTTTTCAAAAGAAAGTAGCTAGCACAAGGAAAAGAAGTGAAAATGATCCAAAACATAGGAATGGATTCAAAATAGCTGCCCCACCAAGAAGGCCTTTCACATCGAGGTATCAAAATCTCTTTTATGGCTATTAATTTTCATGGAATAATTTTGTTCATAAGGAATTATACACATAACCTATGTAAGAAATGATTATATGATAAATAGAAGTAAGGGATCATATAAGATCTCAAAGAATGGTTGTGTGAACATCAATCCTAGAAGTTTTCATGACAATGTTTTCAAGAATTACAATTCATTTCCCCCTTATTGGATCATGTTAAATGCTTCAAGTGAAATGATTTTTGGTAGAAAGCTCATGATTGTAGAAGAAGTACATTGAGGCCTCCAAATGAAAGCAAAGAAGAAGATATTATCAAAATAAGAAATCAAATAACAAACATATGGAGAAGAAAACAATAGAAGTAGGAAGAATGTGGTATAGCTCTATTTGTTCAAAACAAATAAAGCCTATGGTATATAGACAATGGGTGTTAAAGTCATATGATAGGAGATAAAAGAAAATTTGTCTCTCTAAAGAAAGTCAAAGGAGGCAATGTCACTCTTGGAAATAGTAGTTTAGGAGGGAAAATTGGAAAGGGTGTAGTTAGTGTTTATGATGGAAGGAAAAAAATATGAATGATCTACTTGTTGAATGTTGAAAGCACAATCTACTGAGTGTAATTCAAATGGTTGATCAAGGGTATCATATCACATTCAATTCTAAAGGATGTGAAATACAAAAAGCAGGTTCAGGAAGATTGGTGGAAAATTCAATTAGGTCTCCAAACAATGTATATGTCCCCAATGAGATTAAAAGAAAGAAAATTTGTTTTGTGGAAGTAATATCCCTAGCCGCACTCATCAGTAAAAGAGAGTATAACTTCAAGTGAATAAAGAAGTAGCAAGTCTCATCAAGAACATGGAAGCATTAGAATGTAAGTTGCAAGAAGGAACAATGATATGTGAAGTCTGTGGGATGTGGGATGTGGACAATAGATGATGTGTGAAGAAAGTGAAGTAAATGATATATTTCAATTAACATTAGTGCATCAATTTAGGGGGGAGCATCACCTTTCCCTTGATATAAAAAAGGGGGAGAAATTCCAAACAAGAGGAATAGTTGTAGATGATAAGAAGCATATTTTTAGGGGGAACAACCCTTTGATGACAAAAGGAAAAGTTGTAGAAATGAAAAAGTTACTATCAGGGGAGCTATATTGTAGTCAAAGGAGTTGTAGAAAAAAGGAAGCACAATCCCAACGAGATTGGTCCCAAAAAGAAGTAAGAGGAAGTTCAAGTACAAGCAAAGCAATCTTAAGAGCAAAGCTACATAAGAGAAAATATTGCATGTAGGGATAGATAGACATAGCCTTGATAGGGGGAGCTTAGTTGCAAACAACGGATAAGTAAGCAATGAAAGGAAGTAATTATTTTATTGTTAACATATCAGGTGAAGAAAATGGAGCCAGAAATAAAAACAACCCATTTCCATTGATGTCAACAGAGGATGAAATGCAAACATAAGGAAAGAGTAGAAAATGGGAGTAGTTGCAGTTACAGAGAGAAGTTTTAGATAGAGGAAGAGTTGTGATCATTAGGAGAAGCTTAAAATAAAGGAAGAGTTGTAGACACTAAGGATAGTTGCAGACAAAATAAGAGTTACAAATAAGAAGAAGCAAAAATTGAAGGACAAAATCTCTTTGCCATTGATGTCAAAGGGGGAGAAGTTGCAAGCACAAGGAGGGTTGCATATAGGGAGATTTATTCAATATTATTGTAGAAATGACTAAGGGTTTCCATCAATGACAAAGGGAGATATTATTGGAAAAAAAAAAAAAAAATCATTAATTTTAAAGACAAGGGATGCTACATATGTCAAAGTAATCATTGAAAAATGAATATTGTTGAAAATATTGTTTTTGGATGCCAATTTAGATATCCTATCTTTTAAGGGAGTTTTACTTTAATTTCCCACCTAAATTTGGAGCATAAGATATATGATTGGAAAGATAGTTCTCATATATTTCCAACAATATATGACTCTCCCTCTAACTCCATAGGAATGAGGAGATGTGAAGGATTTTTCAAGGATGACCCAACTAATGTACAAGTACGCGAAACCAACCAATTTCACAAAGTGAACATAGAAACACTATAAATAAAGTATTTGTGAGTTCATTTGATTTTTATCCTAGCAAGAAGATATTTGATATCTGCAAGAGGAGATGAGAAATATTTTTGGGGTGATTCTCGGAGATTAAAGACATAAACAAAAATGTGATTTATGGAGTGAACGAGCCATCTTGGAATTTTTGCTATAAATTTTCTTATGAGATGTTTCAGATTGTGAAAATTTGAGGATACATATAAAAGATCGTCATGTACTTGTGGTTCAAATTTCAGACCTTGGTTCACTATAATTTCATAGATATGCTCTGAGGATGTTAGGATTTCTGAATCCTACTAAAATTTGCTTCAAACAAGTCAACTTGGAATTTTCCCTGTAACTTTTCTTCTAAGATGTTTCAAATCGTGAAATTTGGAGGATACATATATAAGATATTTATGTACATGTGGTTAAAATTCTAGATCTTGCTTCACCATAATTTCAAATATGTGCTCTGAGGAAGTTGGACTTCCTGAATGCTCTTGAAATTTGCTTCAAACATGTCAACGTGGGATTTTTGCTATAGATTTTATTTATTTATTTTTTTCCTGGGATGTTTCAGGCTATGAAACTTGGAAGTGTTATAGAGACAATATTCATTTATTTCTGTTTAAAATTTCATACCTTTGTTCACTATAATTTTATAGATATGCTTTGAGAAATTTGGGCTTCCTGAATGCTCCTAAAACCTGCTTCAAAAAAGTCAACTTGGAATTTTCACTATAGAGTTTCTTCTTGGATGTTTCAAATTGTCAAACTTGGACATATAGATCTTCATGTACATGTGTTTCAAATTTCAAACCTTTGTTTGCTAAATTTCAGAGGTATGCTTTGAGGAAGTTAAGCTTCTTGAATGCTCATGAAATATGTTAGCTTGGAATTTTCACTATAACTTTCTTCTGGGATGCTTCAAACTGTGGTACATAAATAAGATTTTCATGTACTTGTGGTTAAAATTCCAAACCTTGGCTCTCTATAATTTCGAATATATGCTCTGAGAAATTTAGGATTCCTGAATGCTCCTGAAATATACTCCACAAGGTCAGCTTGGTATTTTCGCTATAACTTTCTTTTTGAGATGTTTTAGACTATGAAATCTAGAGGAGACAAAGAAGAGATCTCAAGGTACCAATAGTAGAAATTTCATACTTTTTTTCACTATAATTTCAAAGATATGATCTGGGGAATTTAGTGTTCTTGAATGCTCTTGAAACATTATTCAAACATGTAAGCTTGGTATTTTTTTTTATAGTTTTATTTTTGTTATGTTTTAAACTATGAAATATGAAAGCAACAGCGAAGAAATCTCAAGGTGCCTATGGTAGAAATTCCAAACCTTGTTTCACTATTTTTTGGATTTGTGATATGAGGAAGTTAGTGTTCTTGAATGCTCCTGAAACATCCTTCAAATAGGTTAGCTTGGCATTTTTGCTACAAATTTCTTTCTGATATGTTTCAAACTGTGAAATTCGGGGGAGATAGAGGAATTTTCTAGGTACTTGTAATAGAAATCCATAACCTTTTTTACAAAATTGGAAACATGGCATGTTGTGCAAGATATTTCTTATGAAGAAGCCAAAAGAAATAATTTTTGGGAGAAGCAAACATGGTGAAAGAAGAAGCAGCAGATAGACCCAGGAAACACAGAATCAATAAGCAAACCTAGTGAAGGTAGAAGCAACAAGCAGACTTGGTGAAAGTAGACGCAAATAACAAACATTTTTGAAGAAGCAAGCAGACACAATGAAGTAGTTTGGTGCCTACAACTATTTACAGTAGTAGAGATTGTTGTCTCTTGTAGGTTGGTACCTACAAATCTTTCAACAAAGGGGATTGATGTCTCCTGTAGGTTTCTTCCTACAGAGCAACAAAAGGGATTGGTGTCTCATGTAGGTTGCTTCCTCCATAGCAACAAAAGGGATTGGTGTCTCATGTAAGTTGGTGCCTATAAAGAAGCATGAGAGATTATGTCTCATGTAGGTTGGTGCCTGCAAAATAACATAGGGGTTGATGTCTTGTGTAGGTCAGTACATACAAATTGATGTAATAGTAGGTTGGTGCCTACAATATATTTCATATAAAGAAGTTTTGTGGTATTTTGTTGTAAGAGTTTCTGCATACATCTTACTTGTGCAGCACATGAGATTGATGTTTTATGATGTTTGAATGTTTAAATAAGTAAAAGTTGATATTATAATAATTCACACCCCACCTCTTAGTATAATTGTGAATCCAACAAGATTATTTGTTAGTCTTTTTCTCAACCATTTATATTACCTCAATTGATATAAATGTAGTTACAAGTATTATTTACGATAAATGTTTTATTAATTGATTCAAATCTTCCTAATTATAGAAATTGAAATAATAGTTGTTCAACATTCATATAATCTCCTTTTAATTGATAATAAGAAAATTATATATATAGATTTGCTAATAGAAAATAAAATTTAATGAAATAAAATTTTATCTATAAGAGAAAAGGATAACATAAGAAGCACAATGATACATAAAAGGGATATCTTCTATCCTTATCTAAAGAAATTCTACTATTATGTTATATCATTTAGTTAATACTAGTTTTCTATTGTACATAAAATATGAAATAATTGATGAAATTCAACACAATCACAATACTGAGCACCTATTGATAGCACTTCATAAAAAGAAACTTGTGTAAGTTGATGAAGCATTATGTCCTTGAGCTCTTGTAATTGTTGAAGTCTCCTATTTACTTAAACGCGTCCAACTCACATGGGACCACCAAACCTATTCCTTGGATACTCTTATTCTTTGTGGACCCCTGAGCTACAATGAGGCTATGCAGAAGATGAATCCACTAGTAGTGTGGAGGCCAATTCTCAACTCAAAAGGTTCTCACTCTAGGAAGACTCCACACACCAAACTCACAACAAATTTCTAAAAGTCACTTCATATGCAAAAATGGCATTAGGACATATGTCCAACAATAGGGTGTCAAAAAGTGTGCTTCTCATAACTTGCTCTTCCTTTTATAGAAGGTTTTGGTAGTGTCACTTGGCTCTCCATGCAAAAAGAAGTATTTATTTAATTCAAAAGTTTGATTATTCACCCATTCAAGTCTCAAAATGTTATTAGGGATCTCATGAAAGTATTCTTCTTCTTTTCTTTTAAAAGGGCTAATTTCTCTTACCCACACATGTTTCTCTATTTCCTCTCTTAGTTGTCCCTTGATCCCAAACTAGACTTCCTATTTTAATGCCTAAGTGTTTAATCAACTAGAGTCAATGGGTAGGTATCAGATTAATGTTCCCAACTACTCTCTACTTTTTCTCAATTAAATCTTATTTGGATATTTTAATTTATGCATTAGTCACATGGAAATTCTCTCATAAATTTATTTTTCCCACTTTTAAAACTAGTGTTTTTTAATTTCATGCATGATTCCCCTTTCTTATTGTAAATATGTATCACCCATTTCTTTGGCCCTATTTTCTAAATTAGAATCCATCCATCCCCATATTTTAGAATATTTTAAATGTTCCAAGGGTTTATTTTTATTACTAATATTTTTTTAAGTGCGAGGTTGATTAGAGAGAATAATTTGTTTATCTTTAAGTTTAGCTCTAGAAGTGTAACCTTAATTTCCCCATTCCAAACTTTAACCTTCCCCTTAAAATTTAATTTAGCTACCCCCTTTATTTATCTAATTTTTTTTAGTGTTTAATTACCTACAATTTCCTTATGTCAACGGTGCTAAGTTGGTTGTGCCCTTCAAGAACTTCTCGAAGTTCCAAGAGTGTCACATGGCTCGCCCTTCAAACATTTGTGACTAAAAAAGGGAAACATGGATGTAGACCCTTGTTCACTCCTAGGTTGTCCTCTATTATGAGAGTAATGGTGCAAAGGATCAAGGATTCCTCGATGCACGCCCCTCAGTAAGCCTTGTGAGTGACTGAATTCACAATCCGCGGTCACGACATTGTGAACTTCAACGCAAAGGTGTCCTGACACATTCCACCCAAGTCACAACGAGAGTGCTAAAGGGTGGAATCAGATTCACTATTCCACCCCTCCCATGAAGGTCCAATCTGCTCCATACAACCCCATCACCCTTGTGTGATTTGTTTGGCCAAGCACCTAACATGTGCCTGCAAAACATTAAGATGTCATCAAAAACCATAGCATTATATAATATTCACAAATGAAATTCTAACATCAATAATACTGAAATGACCCAAACCAAAATTGTTGACTCATCATGTGCATCTGCCCCAAGTCCCTGCCACACTCAAACAATCATCAGTAACATCTAATCACAAAATAATCAACAACATATATAAACATAATAGCACATCATTGAAGTCATCAATAACGACAAATAGTATAACCATCAACATAGTCTATTGAAATAGGAATTAATACATCATATGTCCTCATCACATGAAATAACAACGATCGGATCATCAAATATGATGTCCTCAAAGAATAGGTGTATGTCATAGCATTGTTTCAAAATCAAAATATTGTTTATCACAAGTCAACTAAAGTGGGGAAGTGTAAGAAGATGGATGATACAACTCTAACCAACAATGAAAGGTAGGCTTAAGGGTTGTCCTAAGGGACCCCTAGACCTCCTAACTACCAACTAAGGCTAGTATGTTTAGCTTTTCCCTGAAATTTGCACAAACATTCACACAAAAAGATATACAAGAACTATTACTAAGTAAAAGAATCAAGTCAATAGTAATAAATACCTAGCTAACCAATCCCTCCTAAAGATAGTTAACATAACTAGCATTTATTACTACACTCAACTCTCAACTAGCTAAGATTCAATCCCAACAATTGATGAGAACAAGCACAATCACTAAGAACTCCATAATACAAATGTCTTCCTCTTATTGATACGAAAAAAGGAGCCTAGGATTAAGTCACAAGACACTTATCACCTTTGGAAAATTGACAAGTGGACCAACCCTAAAAATATCTTACTTAAAAAAACAAAACCAAATCAAATCTAATTTGGTTTCAAAGTTATATTGTTTTATTTAATTCAAAAGTAAAACATTCAAGGAAATTAACATTTGACAAAAGTCCTAAAGGAAAACGATAAACTTGGTGTTGCACTAGCATTTGTCTCTGCCATGCCATCGGCATCTTTAATTGTTGTTCAACAATTTGCAATTGCAAATTAGGTGGATTCATGGTATCAAAAGGCCAGCCATAGTTGTTAGATCCACTAAGAGGGAAGGTCCATGGCTTGGGGAAGGATTGGGCTACTTGGGAGAGTAGGGCATCATGGCATAAACCACTGAAATTAAGAAAATGCCTTCCATTCAAGCACTTTTCAAACTTGAAACTGTACACAAATTATACCCCCTAACTACCTATAAGGTTTCCCCAAGTATTAATGAAGCATGGCTTTAGTCTAGGGCCTTAACACTTGGAAGGTTGGTATTTTATATCTAAAAGCCATCATTCTAAATTTTATGCATCCAAAGTGATATTCTATTCACCAACTTCCTAATGCCTTTCATTTGGCACCAATCAGACTCAGGGTGAGTGATATGTGGCCCCAAAAAGGTCACAACAAAGCGATGGTTTGGGGGATGATTTGAGGAAAACATGAAATTGACTATAATTATGATTTGGAACTCAAAATTAATAGGTTGCTACATATCTACAATTTTGTATCTGAAAA
>APFE030685076.1:0-7500 GCA_000404065.3 Pinus taeda | reverse complement strand
TGTTTTCCATAGAGCCTGTGTGTTAGAACAATGGAGAAAGATGTGTGAGTTATCTTCTGTCTCAAATAGGCAGGACCGTGCCAATTCCTCTTCTGAAGGTTGACCCAAGTGAGATTTTTGTTATGAAATACAAGCCATCTGAATAAGATAATTTTGTTAGGGCAACCAGCTTTCCAGAAAGTGTAAGGAAAAATGCCGGCCCCGGAAATTTGCTCCTCAATGATCGAGAGATATATATCTTTAACAATTACCATATTCTTACCATTTCTCCCCCGCCAAACTAAACTGTCTTCTGCTTCAGATCTGAAAAAACCATAGAGCTTCATTTTCCAGTACATCCCATTCCATTGGGATGCAGCAAGACCATGCAAACCCAAATCATTAGTGGATTTCCATATTGGAATAGCACTCTGCCAATATTTAATAACCAGAGCCCAATAAAAGATGCCTTTTTGATGAAGGACCTGCTTCAGATCTGAAAAAACCATAGAGCTTCATTTTCCAGTACATCCCATTCCATTGGGATGCAGCAAGACCATGCAAACCCAAATCATTAGTGGATTTCCATATTGGAATAGCACTCTGCCAATATTTAATAACCAGAGCCCAATAAAAGATGCCTTTTTGATGAAGGACCTGTAGTAGTTGTTGAGGAAAATGTGAAACTTCTTCTCCACCAATAAATGGATCGATACCAATAAGAATGTTGAAGTTTGCTAACAATAGTTTGTTGTCCGAGATAAGCCCCCACTCATCCAAGCAACAAGCATAGTAGATTTTATCTATGCTCATATATAGCATGTGTTATTTAGAAAGGTAAAAACACCCAATGTGTTAGAATTGAATACACGTTGCACAATACAATTAATCTAAGGACTTGTTTTTTTTAGAAACTCAGAAACCCTCAATGTGTTGGGCTTGAAGGAACATCACGCAACAAGTTTTACCACAGAAATAATTTGAAATGCCAATGCACCTCAATCTACCTCAACCTGTTGGGATTGAAGGAACATAAGGGAACACTTCTGTTGGGTTCAAAGGCACATAATAGAATACATTTCAATAACGTCCATTGTAGCATTTCTATATCTCTATCTCTCTTCTCGTATCTATTTCGTCATTGCATGTTGTTTTCCATAAGATGGCTTCGAAGGAGGTTTGTTCTGGTGGATTTAATTTCATATATTATTTATCAATAAACTCTCCTTCGAGGGATTCAAGAACAAAGTAACATGCGTATTTTTCAGAATTGAGCCTGGGGTATTTTGATATTTATTTGTTGTTGGTTGTGTCACGGATACTGCCATGCTGAAACTTAAAATGAGCAAAATGTACCAAATCAAGTACAACATATTTCTGGAGTTTAGAAAGAAAAAAATGTAAAACTTCGAAGTGTTTCTGGATCAAGCATTATTTAACCTCTCACACAAATTATTTCCAAATGCTTGATAATATCACGGCAACATAGTACTTTTGACAGAAGCCTTAAATTTAAAACCACTGTAGCCAAAAAAATTGAAGTTCTGACACAACATATTATTTGAAGAAAAGGATGACAATAAACTCAAATAAGAATCATAACTATAGAAACTCCAGAACAAAAAATATTTCATGATTCACGAAATATATGATGGTTCTAACTTTTCGCATGTAAGATTTATTTATTTATGTAAGCTTTGATTCTCCAAATTTTATTAATTGTGAGAGCATGGATCAAACAACCATGTTTTTGGAAATAATAAATTAGCGGTCCCTCGTTCAGAATACTCTCCTAAAATATGCAATCAATATTACTTTATTTAACCTTCTAAAAGAAATGGGGTTTAACATTGGCTTCTCGTGAACAAAATGGTGAACTAAATAATGAGGAGAAAATCAGAGTAAAACCAGTGTTTCACAGGGTCACGTCCCCCCACATGGGGAAATGACCCCTTTCAAGTTTCCTAGCTCCCTCACGCTCTAGGGACTTGGGAACTAGAGGGGGACGTTTCCCCACGCTCCCAAAAAACAGGGTACGCGAGGAAACTTGAAAGGGATCGTTTCCTCCAATTGGGGTCATTTCCTAGGCGAAAGGAGTCTTAAGGGGCCTTGAGGGATCATTTCCCTAGAAAAAATTCACAATTTTTTTTATGAAACAAAAAAATCATAATTTTTAATATTTGTTGACCGGCCGGGAAAGGTTTACATTATGTTCATTTCACATTTCATTTTCTGTTTGTTCATTGAATTGAACACTGCCGCCATGGCCAAGCAGCCTTCTGTCTACTCCTTCGTTGAACGGAACATTGCCGCTGAGGTATCAAACTTGACTTTTGTATTATTCAATATTCAATGTTCATAGTTGGAAGTGGAACATCAATATGGTTTAAAGTTTAAAGTTTAAAACTTTAAACATTTATAATTTTATAATTTATTTTCATTGTGCATTGTTAGTAAGTTAGTAGACTAGTAGTTACATTGTACAGTTACAAAATTATATGTATGATGTATGATTATAATTTATATGATAATGATATCAATGATCATGTTTTTCGTTTTAATTTTGTTTCAGTTATATGATTCCTCGATTTATATTTTATATTTGTAAGTTTTTAAGACCCTGACGTCCCCCCATGCTTCCTAAAAATTGGTGGGGAGCTTTTGCATAGGCCGCTCCTGCATATCCCCGCTCCCTTGCCTCCTTGTCCTCGAAACTTGGTGGAACATTGAGTAAAACTTGTCAAGACATCAGAGAAAACACAGGACCACAAAAGGATATTCTTACAAAGCACATTTCCTGCTTCAGTTGTTGTTGTTGTTATTATCTGAAGTTGAGAAAAACACAGAAACAATATATCAAATATTCACATGCACCCTGATAACATACATTTAAGGTCTGTCTCGATGCTACTCTTTCATAAAAGAAACAAGATAAAATTTGAATTAGAAATCCCATAATAAGTTTTTTGCTTGGTGGTTGGTAAGGTTAACACAGATTTGTAGAAGCTATATTCATAATCAAAAAAATGAGTCCAAGGTATTTTCAGTTTTTGCAGTTATTTGCAACAGGCAATATATGCGATGGTCAATAACAATGCCAATATAGCACCTTCTGTGTTCAATGTGCTTCAAATATATTGGTACAATTTTTAAGCTTTCATGCTTTCCTCTCTGCCTTGTGCCATGCTTGCCCATGACCGGCACTTCAAATAGGAACGAAGTTCTAAAGTATTAAGCCTCATGCCAATAAAATTTCTAATGGCATTCTGCATATTGAAGTGTCTCGAGATTGATAAAAACCAATGGAACAAATGAACATTTACTCTAGCATTGACTCACATGTTCAAATAACTAATCTAAATTTTCGTGTAGTCGCAGAAGTCTCAGAAGTCTCCTTAGGGACATCATCAATCAATTTCCACACATGTTTGTTTGCACCATTAATCCTTACAGGGGTCTCTGTTGTTGGTTCACCTGTTAAGAAAACATTACACAGTTGAGAGAATTTTCTACTGTGTTTCTAAACTCACACGTTGATTTAGTATTCAATCATTAAAATGTCAAAAATAACAAAATTTTCTCATAATCAGTCAAATAATAAATTCAATATCCCTTTCACTAGTTTGTCTATAATCATAATTCTTCAGCAGGATGTGTTCTACACTGCATTTGACATGTCAAGCTACTGACACAATATATTTAAAAATCAAATGAGAACTGTTGCTTGACAAAATACTCCAGCAGACAAAACAAATAACTAAATGTACTTGTTATGAAAATCTGCTTTGAAAATCACTGCCAGGATAATATGGCTCAAATATGCTATAGCTCAGCTCCCCACACCCAATGGCTACAACACAAGCATGAGAAAGAAAGAGAGCTATAACGGTTATTGTGTAAGGCATGCCTACTCAATCAACTCTGGGGATGTGATGATCAAGTTGTGCATTACCTTCACAGTGAAGTCTCAACATCATTAGAGAGATACTGCCTGTGCAAACCTCATAATGTAGACTCTCCTCCAAAAGTGAGTGCCACACAGTAATAACAGACATCACAGAAGGTAGGTTGTTCACATGTGACTCTACACCTTGACTAATAGCCAAGGGTACAAAATGGCTATCCTAGCACCTTGAAGCCCCTTACCAAGTTAACACACAAAAGTTGGCAAGTAGGGTTGTGCGAACAAAGCACTATTCCTCCCTTAATTTAGCTAGATTTTTTATGCCTTGACATGTGGCAGTGCCAATAATACAATCATATCATAGAAAAGAAAACACTAGGTAAAGCCTAGTCATTTATGGTGATTAAGATATAAATATTAAACAATGTTGCTATTATATTCCCCAGTTAAGTGTCCATGTGACCAAAACAAAACGACTGCAATCAGTCCATGCTCATAAAATACAGATAAACTCTGTATGTCAAACTTGGGCCTAGGAAATATTTCATCAATGGCTCATAATAAAATATGCATGCAATCAGAACAAACACACATATGATCAAAGACCAAAAAGAAATGCTATCATCCAAGGCTGCTTGGGAGCGAGGGCGGAAACGGAATGTGGGAGTGGGGAGCGACATTTTCAAAAGCTCCCAGGCAGGAGCGATTTTAGGAGCGAAGGTTTGTGGCAAGAGGCTTCTCACAAATAGGAGTGGACTACTAGGGAGACATTTGCTCCAATCATCAAGCACACTTCCAATAGACCAATCATGTTAGTTTCAGTTATGGAATGGAGGATACATCAAATGGATGTGAAGGTGATCTTTTTAATGGGATCATTGAGGAAGAAGTGAAGATAGAGAAACCTCAAGGCTTTGAGGCAAATGGGAAGGAGTCCTAGGTTAGTAGGCTTCAGAAGGCCATATATGGACTCAAGTGGGCACCAAGAGCATGGTATTCTAGAATATATGGATATTTGCAGAGTATTGGCTTCACCAAAAGTGAAACAGGTCCTCATTTATATTATATATTTGGTGGAATTAATCTACTTGTCTTGGTGTTGTCTGTTATGCTTCTTTCTTATAGTTCATTGTAGAGTGCAAAGCAAATATGTTCACTGAATTTGAGATGAAAGGAATTCACATGATGCATTAGTTCTTGGGTTTGGAGGTTCGACAAAGACCATGCGAAATATTCACTAGCCACGGTAAGTGAGGCTTTCAGGTAAATGGGAAGAAGTCCTATGTTCGTAGGCTTAAGAAGGCCATATATGTACTCAAGTGGGCACCAAGAGCATGGTATTCTATGATAGATGGATATTTGCAGAGTATGGGCTTCACCAAAAGTGAAAAAGATTTTAATTTATATTATATATATGGTGGGACTAATCTACTTGTTTTGGTATTGTATGTTAATGCTTGTTTCTAATAGTTCATTGTAAAGTGCAAAACAGATATGGTCTGAAGGACATTCACATGAGGCATTACTTCTTGGGTTTGGAGGTTCGAAACAAACCATGGGAGACATTCATTAGATAGGGTAAGTATAAATTTGAGATCTTGAAGATGTTTCAGATGGAGGACTATCAACCTATGGCCATGCCCATGATCACTCATCTAAAGAAGGTGATAGTTCTAGATTCAAAGCTGGTGGACCCTACATTACACAAGTAGTTGATAGGTTGTTTGATGTATGTGTTTAATGTTGTTGCACAAACTAGCAGGCTTTGTAAATAGGCAAGAGCTAGAGGGCACAACGACACCCTAGGACAGAGGCCCACTGTCACCACAACCTAAGTCCCCTTCTCTTCTCGGATTTTCACCAATGGGAGGAGTCTCAATATTTCTCACTTGTGGTAGATGTATCTATGATAGGCTTGAAGTGAGGGAAAGCTCAGTAAGACCTTCCACGAAAAAATCTTTGAAAATAAGGTTGCACAAGACCTAGGGTTGAGATATTTAGCGATATATAAGCTCATCCAAGGTCCAGGTAGACAAGAGCAAAGGCTACAATTAAAATACTTCAACAAGTACTAAAGCAAAAGCCTTGAAGAAATCCCAAAGTTAAAGTATTAGCTTCTAGGATTCCCACTCGGTGTGAAGGCTAGGGCATCAATTTTATGGAGATTCACCGTCGGAACCCTTTCAAAAAAGGGGAGGGTGCCTAGAGGAGACACTAAGGAAGAATCTTGTCCAAGCAAAATTTAAAATCTCCTCCTCTATTGGAATTCGCACCAAGCCCTAGAGAGGCCTCCTTATCCTTAAGGGGACGAAGAAAAAGAGGTGAAAGGAGGTGAAGGAAAGATGATTTATCAATTTAGAAGTGATCACCAAGGATTAAGACAAGTGCTTAACAATTGGGAGAATTGGAGTCAAAGGTTATCTTGATTTGGCAACTTCGCTCTTCAAAGAGACCTAGAAGGAATTTCACTACCCTTAATGGAAGCAACAACAAAACGACTTCTAGATGTTTATACTTTGATGACACTTTTGATGGAGTTTCAAGGATGCACAATGCAATTGAACCTCTAGGAACATGCATTCATTCATTATCCGTGAATAACACATGCAAATTTCCCAATAGCTTCAATGTTTAGACAATATTTCATTAATTAGGGCACATTTAAAACCATGAGATAGCATTCCATGCATTAGAGATTAATCAAAGATCAAAATATAGCATTAAATATCAATTACAAGACAATGAAGAATATATCCATCCATCAAAATGCCAAGATGAAGCTTTAAGAGAGATAGCGAAATTTTCCATACATCAAAATGCATTCAAATCATCCAAATTTGTCCAACAATTGCAGGTCCGAAATTTTCAAGTAGAGATATCGAAATCCAAGGGATGATGTTTTGAATGAGACTAGATCTCATCTATTTATAATGAGTTGAGTTAAAAAATGAAAGGACAAAGCCCCTCCTATGCCTAAAATGTTCAGTAACCCACCCATGGTTACAAGCCAACCATGATAGCTCAAAAATTAAATCGAATAAGCCTTCTTAAGCCCACACTAGGTTGACATATAGGCTTAGAAGGGCAGCGTTGAGGCCTCGTATGCTTAGGATGAGAGTGAGAGCATAAAAAATGATGAATAAGAGGGGGATGCCCTCCAAATGCCGCAAAATATCAACAAACCCCAATTTGGTCATCGTGGGCTCCAAATGGGTCTACAAATGGCTCAAGATCAAGTCAATGCTCCATCAATGAGGGCTAGAAGATGACACATGCCCTCTCATGTCTCCCTAGGAAAGACATAACCTCCTCTAGGCCCTGGATCAGCTGCCAAGTGTCGAGTGCAATGTGTAGCCAGTTGGGCAATGTGGTCTAAGTGCATCATCATCTTTGTATAATTGGGGCACGAACAAGCAAGGGTGGTTTTGAAGAAGCCCATGGCGTGGCAATTAGTTCTCTGCATGTTTGGAGGCCCCAAGGCTCTCAACGCTCACCCTATAAATGCCATTGTGATTCTCTGGAGGGCTTGGATCCCGTATAGGGAGCCCAAGTCCAAGATGAAAACCCACTTGCAATCCTGTATAAGATCCAATGCGTTTCCTCACCTTCCAATACAA
>APFE030685072.1:0-13299 GCA_000404065.3 Pinus taeda | reverse complement strand
TAGAAGGTTGGGAATATATGGAGAAGTATGGTAAGTTTGGAGTTCTTATCCAATTACCAATCTAGAGTTTGAGATCCACCTTTGATGGAGGGATATGATGAAAGGATAAGTGGTGAAAACTCCAATGCAGGGAAGCATGGAATCTGAATGTTTTATCCAAGGTAAGTAGTTTAAACAACTTCTAGAATCTCCTAGAAGGGGAAGCTTCTGGAATCCCAATCATTCTCCTAGATTTCGAGAACCAATGCAAGTCCAAAGGGGAGCAACTTGTTGGTGACCAACATAGGCCAGAATGGAGCAACATGTAGGTTATCGCACCCCAGTGGGCATATAGGGAGCGTTGATCCTAAAACTGGCTCAGATGATGCAATTTAGGGCTAAAATTCTAGGGGATGAAAGGAACATTCTTAGGGATTTGTGCAAGATGGTGACAAGGGGAAATAGGATGTTTATTGATCCCATTAGGAGGCTCACTGATCAGATGTGACAAAAAGTCCTATAACAGAATTCCCCTAAAGCACAAAGGAAAAAACTATGCTTTAAATAAGTTTGCATTTGAAATGGGTTTCATTTTTACACAAGCTTGAAATAGAGGAAAAACTATGCTTGAAATAAGTTTGCATGCCCCCAGCATAATGACTCATTTCAAGGTGCGTTCCCCCCAAGATTCATTTCATGCACCTAAGTAGACTACTGGGTACTAACAGGTGGATGGAATGAAGGTTCATTTAGGCGATGAAGTGAAAGAATTGACTGGGAATTTATGAGATCTAATCAAAGACTCTAATTGAAATGGGATTTGTTTCATTTTAATGAGATTGACCCAGGGAAATAACTATGATCATGACACCTTGTTTCATTTTTTTAAGGAGATTGAAACAAGACAAGGAACTCTTCTCAGGGAACCTTGTTTCATTTTTTAAGGAGCTTGACACAAGAAAAGGAACTCTGCTCCAAGGACCTTGTTTCATTTTTTAAGGAGCTTTACACAAAAAAAGAAACTTTGCTCCACGAACCTATTTCATTTTTTAACAAGGTTGACATAGTAAAATAACTATCCTCATAAGAAATTGTTTTATTTTTTTATGAGCTTGACACAATAAAAGGAACTCTGCTCTAGGACATTGTTTCATTTTTTAAGGAGTTTGACACAAGAAAATGAACTTTGCTTTAGATCTTGTTTCATTTTTTAAGAAGCTTGACACAAGAAAAGGAAATCGGCTCCAACGAACCTTGTTTCATTTTTTTAGGAGCTTGACACAAGAAACGAAACTCTACTCCATTATCAAATCATGGCCTCCAAGAGACCATGGCTTCAAAGAGGTTCTCATCAGATGGGAGAAAAATTCTCTGGAAGGGATCAAAGGATCTAATGGAAATATTAGACTCAAAATCCCCCAGTAAATGATTCACCATATCACCTACTGGATCTAGGAGTTACGAGCATGGAACAGGTTGCCACATAATTATTATGTGGTGAGGGAGATATCGCTTGGATATAAGGACCATTTATGGAAGCTGGTTTATGGGGATTCAAATTAGGACCAATGAATGAAAGTTGTTCAATAGTCACGATTCTTCCTTCATGCGGGAAACATCACACGAAAGAGTGAAGAGACAAGAACTCCAATGACATAAACATAGTCACACCCAAGGAGTAAATTAAAATCCAAAGAACCTTGGACTACCATCACAAAGATATAGACGATCTTTCCTCCCAAAGTAATAGGAAACTTAGGAAGGATCCCTTGGTTGACTGGTTCCTTTGTTAAAAGCCAACAGATTTTGGGTAACAAGCACAAGCTGCGGGCAATTGAAATCTTTCCAAGTAGTTGAGGATATAATACTAACATATGCACCTTCATCTATGATTGTGCTAGGTACGGGAACATTATAAGCATGTACTATGACCTGGAAGGGAACAGAAGGAGGAAGATGATATCCTTCCAGTCGATTCCAATCAAAGGAAGTGACCATAGTACTTGGACGGGGTGTCGTAGGAATGAGAAAACTGCCCCCTTGTGTTATGCAAATGGGAGGATTCCCCCCCTCTGTGTAGAGGAAACGAGAGGATTGCCCCCCAATTCATTGCATAGAGGAAATTTCAGCCTAAAAGTGGTCTCCTAAGGAAAAATAATAAAATAAGAGTTATGAATTTTGGAGGCAAAAGAAAATAAATATTTGTTTAGTTGTATTTTTGGCTTATCTCCTTATAGGTTTACTCAAATTTCAAGTGTAAACACTCGTTGGATGTGGAATTAAACTTTGCATCCAACGAGTACTTATTATGCATACTTTTGAGAAGACCCACATTGAAAATAAAAAAATTATAGATACGTTAAAAAAGTGTGTTCAACATGCTTTTTTAATGTACCTGCAATTTTTTTAATCAATGTGGGTCTTCTCAAAAGTATGCATAATGGGTACTCGTTGGATGAAAAATTTAATTCCACATCCAACGAGTCTCTACACTTGATATTTGAGTAAACCTATAAGGAGATACCCTAAACATACAATTAAGAATTAGTTTTTTTCTTTTCCCTCCAAAATATTAACATGTACCCCTTTTTAAATTTAAAGGATTTTGATTTGTTTACATATTATGACATGGAAATTACGTGAAAATTTCATTGGAACTTTTAGACTAAAATTTCGTCTAATGGGAATCTGAAGAAATGAGAAGAGCCTGAGCGGTATGACCCTTACTCTCTATGGGAAAAGTATGATTGACTGAAGGTTGAATCAGGTCAACAATTTTCTCAACCAATGGTTGGTTGGGAATGAACTCATGGGATTCACATTCAGAGAGAGTGGGATTGATTGGAGATGGACTCTGATCAATCATTTCATCAACTAGTGTAGGATTGGGAGAAATCTTCTGGTAACCAATTGAAGTCTTGGTTGAGAAGATGTAAGGTTTTTAGACACTTTCGAGGCTTCATCCATATTAAGGAAAAAGGTGAATAGGATGATTCCCTTCACATAACTTATAGGGAAATTTTACTTTACCCTTTTTCCCATGGACCTTACTATCACTAATTGAGGGTTTATCTACAGCATGATCTCTAGAGGCTGAAGATGAAGGCCAATGTGAGCCTGTGGACAACACTTCTAATACCTTGGGAGTACCAAGACAATATCTAAGAAGGTGGTCACCCTTAAATAACATGGAAGGGAATTTAACTTTACGGGCCTGATTGGAATATTTTTCCATACTAGTTGCATCCATACCAATGGTTTCTTGGTTGCCCCCTACTTATTTTACTTCTTCTTCTTCTTCCTTCTTAGCTTCCTAGTTACTAGAATCAAGACTTTCACTAGGCGAAGAGGAAGAAAGGGATGAAGAAACAATAAGTGAAGAAGGGAAAAGGTCAACTTTAGGATCAACATGAGTTTGATGTTGTTTAAGTGGAGGATAACTTGGTTGAGAGGTATTTTAGACATCCAGAACCATAGGGGTCGAAAATAGCCAAATTGGTAAACCAATGGTAAATCCGAGAAGGGACAATGTTTCCATATAAGGAGCACCAATATTTCCAAAAGAAGGAAAAGGAACAAGATTCCCATCAGAGGGGCTTCATTGATTGGTAGACTCAGGAACTGTTTCCATTAGTCTCAACGTAAGATCTACTAAAGAGTATCTCATAGGGAGGATGTTGTTTCATAGTCAATTAATTGATTTTAGAAATTAAAGACACAAAAAAAAACAAAGAGGGGTAACTAGGCAAAAGGGTTTACCAAGAAACCATGAACTGCAATATACACCTTGGAGAACCAAGGACTTAACATATGACATTCTATCTCCCCAAATGTTGTTTTCGGTGTATCACGGTATAAAAGGCGGCCAACTCGGTTACTTATGGATGGATAGCAACCTATTGGGGACTCCCAAATTATACTAGATGGTACATGGGAGTGTAGTTCATAGTAGTGTTACCTAATGTGTAACTGTTCGATGAGAGTTTTCCCATATACTTTACGTGCATGGAGCACCACCAATATACCCGAAGGTACGTGGAGTACGATCTTGTACACTCATGTACGTGGAATGACATTTCACCCCTAGGATGCAATGTTGGAGAAAATGACAACTCCTACGTTTAATAATGCTCGAACACATCTCTCGCCTAGACCTCTAAATGTTTACTTTAATGTTACAAATTCTCCATAGGTTAATTGAGATGAATTTTAAAGTTGATCTTGAATTATGTTTTAGTTTCAAGGCTCAAAATTCGATGTTGGTTGAAGACACCTATGACACAACTAATATTACAAAAATAACTCTTTTAATTTTCAATGAAAGATATCTAGTGTAGGGAAGAGGTGGAAACAAGGATGCAACAATCAAATATGTAGCCAATAAGATATTCCTAACTAGATCTTTCAATTTCAATATTCCAACTCAATTCAAAGGAGTAAAAGATGCCAAACCACGCAATGTAATCTATGCATGATTCCCCTGAAAACTATGCAAATGTAATCTACACACAATTTCCTTTCCAGCTGTAAAAATGAGAATTCTAACTATGCAAATGTGATCTATGCAAGAGAATTATTCAAACAAACACGAGGATTCCAATGAAATCAAATGTAATCTTGGATTTCATGAATAGAGGACTCAAACTGAAATTAGATGAAAATTCCAAATATCAAAAGAGATATTACTCAAAGGCGATTAATATGCATACATGAAAGAAAAAGAAAAAACATGCAATTTCACACCAAGGAATTCCAATTTCACACTCAAAACCCTAGATGCAAATAAAAAAATCTAGTTTCACCACACTTAATTTTTGAAATGAAGAAAACTAAGATGCAAATGTGTAATTACTGATTCAATTACACTTTTCAAAATGAGGACTAAAACAACAATTCATCCAGTCGACCAGCAATAAAACAAAATGGGTTTGCAAGAGACCAAATGATAAGAACAAAAAAAAATCAAAACCAATTCTTACCAAAGGAAAAAACACAAATGAAAACCAAATGGATCCTTTAGAGAGACCATAACACACTCAAGGCTCAAGGAAGTTCAGTTGGAAGTAAGCTGACCAAAGAGAGGCTCAAGAACCAAAGAAACAATTATGCAAAAACATGGGTCAACACAAGTGCATAAGAGGCACCAGTTCTCTGCAACGTAGGCACAAAGAGGGCCTGGGTGAGGTTCAATGCTCTGTCAGAGGCACTGGGGGAGCGTTGGGCCTGGGAAAAAGGATTTTGGCACAAAAATTGTAAAAAATGCTCAACAAAATCACTTCCTAGTTTTGTTCTTGGTTGGATGACACAAGAAAGGTCTGTAAAGCAGGTACAAACATAATGGACAAGGAAACCACCAAGGAATACTCTGTTTTCTAGTGGAGTCACCAATTTGTTATAAGGGATTTACGATTCCAGAAAAAAAGTATCTCCCCTAGGTTGGTGGCTAACCTAGAACAACAGAGAGATAAATAACACAATTTTTTTCCTTAAAGTAGATAGATGATGGAGTGAGGCCTACCTAGAATCCTTCGCACACTTCAATCCTTCTTTAGCTTGGAAGTTCCAATTCCAACTCTAAATGCCAAAATTAGAACCTACACAGTCAGATAACACAAGCCAAGAAACTATAAGACCTATGCAATATCATCTAAGTACTTCATTCAATAGATCAACATGGTATTTAAATATAGGAAACAATAACATCACATATAGAAAGACAATGAATTTTTTGCATTAATCTAAATGGAAGGAGATTACAACCATAAGTAGCAGTTGATATTGTAGAAGAGCTCCTCCAAGTTGTTGAATTATCCTTTCGTTTTCATAATATTCACCTCCAATCACTCTAAAGGCATGAAATGATGACCACTCACTAAAGCATCATAAGGGCATAATCACTCTCCAAATGCCAACCCCCAACCACATAGAAGGTTGGGAATATATAGAGAATTATGGTAAGTTTGGAGTTCTTATCCAATTACCAATCTAGGGTTTGAGATCCACCTTTGATGGAGGGATAGGATCAAAGGATAAGTGGTGAAAACTCCAATGTAGGGAAGGATATGATCTAAATGTTTTTTTCAAGGTAATTAGTTGAAAGAACTTCTGAAAACTCCTAGAAGGGGAAGCTTCCAAAATCAAGATCATTCTCCTGCATTTCTAGAACCAACATAGGTGCAAAGGGGAGAAACCTTCTGGTGACCAATGCATGCCACATCGGAGAAACCTGTAGGTGATTGCACTGTAGTAGGCATACAAGGAGTGTTGGTCCTAAAACTGGCTCAGATGATGTCGTATAGGGCTGAAATTTTTGGGGATGAAGGGAACATTCTTAGGGATTTGTGCAAGATGGTGACAAGGGGGAATAGGATGTTGATTGATCCCATTAGGAGGCTCACTAATCAGATGTAAAAACATGTCCTATAACAAAATCCTTCGGAACATCTATAAACCTTGTCAAATATTAAATATTTTTCTTCAACACCCCTCTAGAAATCCAAACTCACATTTCTAGATTGCTTGGATTTGAAAAACGTTCCCTTACGACCAAATAATTAAGGGAGGCTTTACTAGAAACCCCCTAAGGAAAAATTTATGGGAAAAGCTTTTGCAAAATCAAAGCTTGTCTCTCCAACTAGACCTTTTGTCTCCTAAATATTACATGCATGTTTCCTCTTCTTAAATGTATCCTCAAATCGCTTCCTTTTTATCTTCTCCCAGATTTTGTTTCTACTAAAGCCATCCTCAACAACATCATATCCATTCAAATAATATTCCTATGGGGAGGAGCCAAAAGGAAAAGCAAATTGGGTCTAATAGTCCTACATGTAAACCAAAAATAGTGGGTGGTATAGGACTTAGAGATCCTAAAACTCTTAGCAAGGATCTCAATGCCAAAACCTAGTCTAGGTGGCTCAAACATCTTGAATCCCCTTCTTGTCAAATGTGAAGGAACAAATATAACCCAACATTCCAGAATCACAACTCATCTAACTAAAAGGGGATATTAAAGGATCACACATATGGAATGCTACATGGAAACAAAAGAAACTCATTAAATAACACTTTTTCTAAGAGATTAAAAAATGGCCAAAGTGCACTAATCTAGGAAGACTCTTGTCACCAATTTCCCAATCTATCTCAATGAAATCAATTAAACTCCATTGAAAATTCTCTTCAAGATGAAGGCGCCAATTTTGTTGCACAATACTAGAGCTCCTCTTCCTCCCACCTCTCTTAATGGAGTACCTAGATTGAATAGAAACAAGGAGGAGATTGAGAACATTACACAAATATGTATTATATATATATATTATATATATATATATATTATATATATATATATATATATATATATATATAATATATATATATATATATATAAACAAACACTTGAAGGTCAGAAAATACCAATTCTAGAAGGAGTCAACATCCTCCGTTGGGGATATCATCCATAAGGAACTTTCAATATAAAAGAAGCTTGCATCCTCCTTTTCCCTCACAATACTATTGAAGACTTTCAGATTTGGGACAAACTGTGGAAACTCAGGCACTAGCCCAAAATATCTCTCTTCTTATGGCTCATATTCCTAGAACAAAAGTCTCACCTAGGAAAATATTCAATGCAAGGGATTTATAGGACCTTCCATCTACTTCCTTTACCTCTTTAACTTAGAATTCAAAACCATCTCTTCATCAATTGTGTCTATACCAACTCCATATGGGACAATCAACTTACAATTCTATTATGTTAACCAGATTGTAACTCCACCAACATCACCTCCACTTATCTCTTGTGGTGAAACTCACCATTTTACAAACCCATCATCAACAAAGCCTAGAATTTACTACCTGGATTCCTCCTCTAGAATACTTGGAATGGAAGAAATAAATGATTTTTAAGAAATATATTCTCTCCCTATGGTGATCTATGGCATCTCACTCTCAACAACCGGAGGGAATCTATCCTCTCTCTCTTGGATAACCTATAAAAGAAAAAAAAACTCTTTCCTCACATGGGCACTTCTCGCATCTATCCTCACATACTTTTTATTTCCTCCCAACCCCCCCCTCCCCATTTTACTTGAATCCCTTCCACTTGGTCTCCCCTTGCTTTTATCAAACACAAATTTGACAGAGCCTCAAAAGGAAATTCAAGACCTGCTAGTTATGGGGGCTCTTTCGGTACAAAATTGGTCAAATTATTCACATATATGTTTCCTTAATAGGAACAAGTGATACCAACAATGTAGTAATAATATGCGCACTTGAACAATGTTTTAAAATTTCCATTAAAAAATGCTTCAACAAACTCATAATTGAGGGAGATTCAAAAACCGTAATCAAGATATTTTGAAAAATTCAATGTGGTTTTGATCCTTCAAAAACAATCAACTGGAGATTGGAATCATAAATTTCTCATATAAAAAGTTTACTAACTCAAATTCCAACCCCTCTCCTCTCTCATGTTCATCAAGATCCAACAAACTAGTAGACCTTTTGGCCAACTATGGACTCACTATTCAAAACTCTTGGATAAATAGTGGTTGGGACCTTAACATCCCAGACTCTCTCCATTCTCCCTTCCAACACCAAGTTATGGATGACCTCTCCCCTCAAATACTCGTTGAAAGCAAAACCGTCAACCCAACCAATGTTGATTAGATCTCCACCGAAGGACTGTGAACATGCAGACAATGCCTATGCCGACAACGAAAATGTCCTATGTGAATTAACCATAAATGAAAGGACATCCATTCTACAAACCATAAATTAACAAGGATTCAATTAAATTACGAGGAATATGGCATTCAATACAACAAAATAAACCACAGTTCCAACGAAGGGAGAAACCATGAGTGCAGACGCCCCTCCCAGATGACATCACAACAACCACCCCCACCTCTCCCCCATGTCATCGATCTTGTCCAATAAACCACAGTTATCTAATACACTATCTAGAACCATGAGTTGTATTTGCAAGTGCAGACACCCCCTTGGATGACGTCACAGGCCCCCCCCTTGCATGTTGTCAATCTCATTCAATACACCATCGTTGTATGATGCATTGCATGGAACTATAAGCAGGATTCACGAGTGTAGACCCCCCCCAACTCCACTGACATCACTAGGGAAGGCACCCCGCACTTCAATCTAGTCATAGATATCAATTAACCAATCATGGTCATTGGTTTCAACTCATTTCTAGGCCAAGTGTTCCCAGCATCTGTTGGTGACCAAGAGCTTCAGGAAATCTTGAGAAAGTGTTCATGGACCAATGCCTTAGATTGAATCCATCTTCACAAGTACTTCCTCCCAGGCACTATAACTCATACCAGAGGTTGGGGAACAATCTCACTGACAACCATCAAGCTCAATAAGATCAAGGAAGTAATCCGATAGAACTAGCTCTCAATATGACTCATCCTTTTTATCAGCCAAATAATAAGATTCCTATGTATTACAAGAATCAGCCTCAAGGCTACACTTTCAACCTTCTAGATGCATTAGTCATAAACAATTTCCACAATTTATGATTTTGTAGCTCAATCTCTGATCTGGTTTCCCACTGGGCATACTAAAGACCTATTTAATCCAAAGTGTCTTACTAAAAAATATATATAAATATAAATACAATTTATAGAAAATATTAGTACTAAAAGATCCATCTTAACCACAGATCTTGGAAGTGCCGAGAAGGGTCAAATTTCTTAAAGTGCAAACCTCTTTTAAATGAAAAAAAAATGTTTGTATTTTGAGATATTTCATCCTTTGTATATACATACCACACAACAAAAACTTTCAACTCTAACAAATCTTTGTTGGATTTTAGACAAAAGTGATGGAAAAATATACCTGAAATGTTTGAAATGTTTTACCATAAGAATTTAATTTTTCAAAATTTTTAAAACTGTATATAATATAGACATGGTTGAGATTGAAACATTTTAGCGTAATGTTTTATTTATGAACATTATTCACATTAATTATTTTTTATTATTAATATATTTTTAAATACGCCTCAATATCACTTAATTCTGCATATTTAAATATTTTATTTATAACACAAATTGAATTTTATTATTCTTTTTGTTTTGTAAGTTTGGTGGAAGTACATCTTCATCATGTCCAATATATCACCCCGACCGGGGCGGCGAATTGAACTGGTGACTTCACATCAAGGAGTGCATTAACTGAGCACTTAACCACCGTCTATCCAAAATCATGTGGACTTTATTATTATTATTATTATTATTAAATGTGACATTTTAATTCTATATTAAGCATTGAATGAATTATACATCTCCCTTTTCTTATTCTTATTATAAAGTCATTGACTTTTTTAGTTTCAATTACTTTTTCTCTTTGGCCATTAAATATTTTTTTATTATTAGCGCGCGCACGCACACACACACACATATATATATGAAGCTGATATTGAAATAAATTAGTTAACATGGATATTCAAATAGCTTATATAAACTCTATATTGAAATATTTTTAAAATGTAGAAGAACTGTGGACCTCCCCGGCACTAAAAAGTGAAAATATAAGTGTTTTCTTTAATTACTTTATATTTCTCTAAAATTAATATAAAATTAATTTAATTCACATGGACATTGAAATATTTTATTATGGTAGAGAGTGAGAATGAAATATTTTCACCACATCTCCTTCGTACTAGGTCATAATACTTTTAATTAAAACTATATAAGCATGTGTTTCCATTCCTTTTTATTGTAGCCAACACTAGTTTTTTATTTAGATAATATTTTGTTTTTATTTTAAGAGATACACATGTCAACTCCATGTTGAGCACGGACGAAATCATACATCACCCTAATGTTGGGTTGTATAATGTGCCTCTCGATGCAAAAACATATAATTAGAAAAATATTTAAAATAATTTTAAGTAAAATAAATCATTAATTGATTATATATTATTAGAAAAATTATACCCATTTAAAAAACCATTTAAAATGAATTCATTGAACTTCCTTGCGGGGGTTGAGGTAGACAATTGAAACAATTAAGTAACGTCAGGATGACAGCACATGATCACAATAGGGGGCAGGTTTCCTCCACCTAGCAACGTGCATGGCCACCCACTATTATGCAAAATGAAGAATATTTATCAATTTAATGCTTGCAACTGCAACGCAGTCTTTGAGCATGCAAAGATTAAGAGAGCTACGACGGAAGAGAGTTGTGCACACTCAAGGAAGAATATTGATCATCATGGAAGGATATAGATTGCAACAAGCCAATTATGCAAGTAAGCAGCAAGAAGGGGACCATTTGGTAAGAAAGGAGTTCCTTCAACTACTTATAACCATTCAACCATGGTGGGAGGTGAACATGGTAGCATCTTTGGTCTAACAGAGAATATCCATGGAGCGATTAAGGCTAAAGGCATTGATCGTGATTGTGCATATCGATTTCTCTCATCTATTTTCGTTATTGTGTGTGATCCCTCACAGTGTGACCAACTCACTCAAGTTTGGTTTCTTTGTACTTACGCCTTTCAATTATGCCTCAATCTTGCATTTTATCTCTTTTTTTTTTTATTCTTCATGGGTTTTCTTGGAATCTCGGTTTCTCTCCCTTTGTTGGGTTATGTTTATCTAGGTGTTTGAATTATGTCCTAGTTTCCCTTCCTTCCTCTCAGAGTCTTTATTTATCCCTTGTCGATCCTCGGTTTTCTCCTTGGTTCCACTTCCTATGTTTTTGGCTTCACCCTCTTGTTAAGAATTTCTCTTTCCTCTCCACCCCTTTGCCTCGATGCCTCTTTCCTTATTCAAGCCCTCCTTTTCTTCCCCACACTTTCTCTTGTATCTCTTCTTCCTCTTCTTCTCTCTATGTTGTTTCCCTTTAGCCCAACATGGATAGGTGTCACCTTATAGGGCCTTATCGCTAAGGAAAAAGGGGATGTCTTAGTCCCCTCACCTCCCTTAGTTTTTGTCCCCCATCTCTTTAGGACACCCATACACAATCTTCTGCCAAAGCTAACATGGAGAGATATATGGATATCATTCATAAAGCTATCTAAAGAGCAATATCTAATGTGGAAGAACAAATTAAATAACCCCAAAGATACAATCATGACACACATATGGACCAAGAAACTAGAGACTGAAACTGAGACATTGGAAATTCCACTAGAGACAAATATTTCGCCTATATGTAGTTTGTCAATCTATATTGGTATACCAAAACTTTAATATGGAGAATCCTCACAAACAGGGTTGAGACTCAATAGGAAATCATTATTTGAAAGGTTGAGACAATGGAGAAAATTGACAACATCAATAGGAAAATCACACTTCTGGCCAAAATAATAATAAGCATGGGTTCCTCCATGTCAAACACAATGTTGGAAAATGTAACTAGTTTCAGTCTTCATAATTTTTACCATTATGTATTTTATGCAAAAAGAAAAAGAAAAGAAAAAGAAAAATTATTATTATTCTGGACAAGCATGTTCTTCATGCTTCTAGTTTTTTGAGTCCATTAGAGGAAATTTTGGCCTAAAAGTGCCCATGAAATTTTCATGTAATTTCCATGACATAATATGTAAACCAATCAAAATAATTTAAATTTAAAAAGAAGTATATGTAAATATTTTAGAGGGAAAAGAAGAAATACTACTTTTTTTAATCATATTTTTGGCTTTATCTCCTATTAGGTTACTCAAATTTCAAGTGTAGACACTCGTTGGATGTGGAATTTAATTCCACATCCAACAAGTACCCATTATACATACTTTTGAGAAGTCTCACATTAATAAAACTTGAATATACGTTATAAAAACGTGTTCAACATGTCTTTTTTTATGTATCTTCAATTTTTATCAATGTGGGACTTCTCAAAAGAATGCATAATGGGTACTGATTCCGCATCCAATGAGTCTCTACACTTGAAATTTGAGTTAACCTATAAGAACATAAACCAAAAATACAAATAACAAAGAGTGGTTTTCTTCTTTTCCCTCCAAAATTCATAACTCCTATTTTATTATTTAACTATTATCTTATTATTTTTCCTTAGGAAGCCACTTTTAGGCCAAAATTTACTCTAATGAAAGAGTCAAAGTCCTATTTGGACCTATTGTAAAAGAAAAAGTAGAAGAATTTTTAAATATGTATTTTTTGGTCAAAAACCCTTTAGATGCCAAGTCGGCCTTGATCCAGGTGGATCTTCAGATACAATGGCATGGAAAAACTCAAAAATCAAAGTGAGCAGAATGAAGTCAACTCAGGACCAGAGCATAGATCTTGCCTTCTTGATTCCAATGGTGCAAACGATACTTCAATCCAAGTT
>APFE030685067.1:0-29433 GCA_000404065.3 Pinus taeda | reverse complement strand
GATGTGGTGCTGAAGTGGGATGCAAGGAATGAGGAGAAAGGCAAGCACGGTAAGTTCGAGAACCTTTGGAAAGGTCCTTTCAAGATTGCAGCATATCGGGGTCAGAATGCCTTTCTTCTGAAGGAAATGAACGGGGAAGATTGTCCAGGAGGGCCGATCAATGGTCGGTTGCTCAAGAGATACCATTTCTGAGTTGTTAATGCTGCTTCCACTGTCACTGTAAATACCATTTTATTTCAATTTTGTTAGAGTTTGTCAAGTTAGTCTTCTAGTCATTTCAATGTCAAATTTGAGTCATTTTTTGGTCATTTCAGTTTCATAAATGAGTCAGAGTCCTATGTTATTTGACTCCATAGCCCAATGGACGAAGGCACTGTCTAGCTCTTCCAGAGATCTGCTTTTCTTGGAACCTCCAAGGAGCTACCATCCCCCATTGGAGCCAATGTTAGAGTCGGTCTGGTCAGTCCTCCCCCAGAGATCAAAACTCTTTATGCATTTCATTTTTAGATGTCCCGCTCCATTCACCCAGCTGCATTCCGCTAGGGGCATGCCATAATCTGACGGAAAAGGTCATGCTATTCATTTCCCCTCATGTCTGGCTCTTGTTGGCTAAGGTATTTTGTCAATAATCACCAAAGTCCATGACAGTCAAGGTCTGGTCCTTTAATGGACAAAAGTCATTTTCGATCATTAGGTCTAGGGATTAATCAATTTGATCTTCAAAAAAAGCCATGCAGGCCAGAGTGAGGCCCTTACACAGTTATGATTCAGAGAGCTTCATCGTCATGTGGATAGACTTCGACTCTTCTTCAAAACTCTGTTTTGAAGAAAAGTCAAACAGTGTCATTTATGATAAAATCTTCAAAAAAGTCGTCAGTTGATTTCTTCAAGTGCAGGCATGGTTTTCGTGGCCAAATGTCTTGTCGTGCGATCCCTGCAAAGAGTGCCGAAAATTTCATCATTTGAGCTAAAATTTCAAAGGGAAAGTGAAAATCAGTGTGCTTTAAAGTCAGTGAAAAAGTGTCAAAACATAACAATAGAAAAATGGGTTTTTGGAGAAGCAAAAATTTAACCCATCACTTCCAAGTCTTTATATACAAGTTTTCACCAAAATCAAAGCCATTGTGCAAATCAAGTGCATAGGAAGACATTGCAAAGGGTTTTAGTGTGCGTCGTGCGTGTTTGAGTGAATTGGAGGCAGTTTCCAGGAGCGCGGTGCATATACACAGGGCGCGGCACACACAAAGCCAACCCTCAGTGTATTTTTTCAACGGGCGCAATGCACACCTAGGGCGCGGCGCATATACACAGGGGCATGGCACACACAGAGCCAACCCTCAGTGTATTTTTTCAACGGGCGTGACGCACACCCAGGGCGCGGCGCATTGGGTTTTGCGCGCGACGCACACCCACAAAGGGCCAAAACAGTGCCAAATCACCTCAAATTTTTTGTGAAGCCCATCAAATTGACAAGTAGGCTCTATGACATGACTTGTTCATCAAAGTTTATAAATGATATGGTGGTTTATGGCGATGTTTGAATGCAACCAAACTCATAAAATCAACCACAAGAAAACACCCAAAAACCATGATGGCTAGGGTTGCAAAAGCGTCGTGTTAGTGCCAAGGTTCCATTTCACCCATCATTTTTCCCTCACCTACCATTTTTTCCTATCCTCCCTTTCTCATTTTTCCTATTATCCCTACCCTAAAAACACCACCAAACCCTATTCCCTTTCCCCTCCTCCTATTTGTCAACATAACACCCTAAAACCATACCTTGTCAAAACCCCAAAACCCTACCCTATCAAATACCCAAACCCCCTACATATCCCTAAACAAACTTCTCCCCATAACCCCTATTCCTATCACATTACTCCCCTCCTAATACTCCCTTTTTCATTGTTCTCCTTGGTGACAGATATCACAAGAGCACCCAACTTCACACCATCATCAAAGGACAGCCTAAGTACAGTACACACAGCATTCATCAAGAGTATGAGATGGAGACACAAAGTGACTCATCATCGGAAGAGAAAGCTCCTATGAGACATCACAAGAGTGGCAAACATGTCAGGGATGAGCCCACTACCCTCACTAAATTACAAGCATGCCCTCTTGCCATGTCATGTTTCCAGCACCTAGCATGTTTTGAATTTGTCAAAGGGTGGCTAATGTTAGAGTTCATCATGAGTTGGCCCATCTTTTGGTGCTTCATCTACATGGAGGTCAGTCTATCTTGGTCGGGGTCACCTTCACATTGACACCCGAAACTATCTCAGTGGCAACAGGAATACCAAATGTCGGAGAACAGTGGCATAAGAAGAAGAAGGTGGATAGGAAACACTATGAGCCTTACATCAAGGCCATATTCTTGAGTCAGCTCACAAGAGTCTTTCCCTTCAGATACTTGAAATATGAGTATGCTCCACTCATGAGATTGATCATGAAGTACTTCAGCTGTGAGGGGAGGTTCTCTCGACTATATGCCTATCACATCAGGTTGCTCATGCACTTTACCAGGGTGCGGATGATGAACCTCCCATTTTTCATTTGCGGGAACATAGAGAGGATGAACACCTTCATGCAGCATAATACCCCTCAGCAGCAGCTTAACAGTGTTTATCACTTTGCTCTTATCCGGATTTTGGTGGATCATCAGTTGGGATTTCAGGGCATTGCTTGGGAGGAATTCATCTCCCGTGACCTCTTCAGCACTTCACAGGTACTATTAGAGGCAGAGCAGGAGATAGGTGGTCCTTCTCATCAGTATGAGCACCATGAGACCACGACTATGCCAGTATTCGTGACATATCAGAGAGGCAGTAGGCACTTGTTTGCAGCAGCAAAGCAAGTGTTATCTCCACCCGGTGTGGAAGGGGCCTCGCTTCTGACATCGACTACATAGGTACAGGACAAGGGCAAGGGGCCCATGCATGATGAGGGGCCATCAGGTGAACAGGAGGCCGATTTCATCCTCATTCAGGATGATGATGCAGAGGTGGAGAATGCCCGACTCAGGATGACTATTCAAGAGCAAAACACAGAGATCCAAGACTTGTCACTCAATGTGGAGAGGGCCAAATGGATCATCAAGTATCTAGATCAGAGGAACAACCAGCTTGAGGACCAGCATGAGATCATGGAGCTGCAAAGCATCCGTGAGAATCAACAAGCTGCCCAACAAAGGAGGATCGAGATCACTACCTTGGAGCAAGAGATCAACAATGACCGTGAGTCTTGGGAAGGCCAACAGAGACAAAACCATACTGAGGAGGATGGTTTATCATTACAGGGCACGGAACATGAGTGCAAAGGCCCGGATAAGGAACTTGAAAGCAAAATTGAGAAAAGCAACAAAAGAGGCAAAAGAGGCAAAAGAGAAAGATCAGCTTCGAATCTTGGATGAAGCTTCTGTGGGCCAGCATAGTGCCTCTTAGAGAACTTCCAGCCCAAATTTCAAGAAATTTGGGACAATTTTGGTCACATGGTAATTTTTTGGTCAAAACACAGGTTTTTTCTCCATGTGCGCCGCGCCACTGGCGCGGCGCATAGGATTGGGAGCTCCAAATTGGAAATGGCTTGCATTTTTGGATTCAGCATGCAAAATCACAACTACTGGTGCTTGGGCAAGAAATTTGGGCATGATTTGAGTCTCCAGGAGGTCAAAAACACCCAAAAAATGACCTCTCTGCCCCTATTTTGACACACAAGAACCAATGTTGGGAGAATGAAGATTTGGAGGGGTAAATGAGCACAAAATTCAAAAATTCTACTTGGGGTGGAAATTAGACAGGACAGGCTTTCCAACAAGCACACTTGGGAAAATTTTGGACTCCTGCAAGTGCCTCAAAACAGGCTCCAAAATGGCGCGGCACATATAAGAAAAAAGGCCCAATTTACCTATGTTTCGCGAAATTTCGATTCACGACTTTTCATAAGTGGGCCCTCTCATCTATAATTCACTTTTTTCGGCACCAAAGGTGGCCTTTAAAGTATTTTCACTCCAGATGGGCTTCTATCCAAGTGGCAAAAGAAGGCAAACAATCACCCAAGCCATTTGTCATGTTTGTAGCGCTACACCTATAGCTAATGGTTGGCTTTCCACCTCCATTTTGTAATGATTCGAGTAACTCCCCAATCCTTGGGCATTCTATCTCTTCATGGCACATTCTATATATTGTATGAAAACTATTTGCAAAGGATTGGTTGGCTTGTAACTTCTGGGAGACTGTGGGAAAGAAACTATGTTTCTTCATTGTATATTTTGACATAGGATTAATGAAAGGCAGCGACTCTGTTTCATGAGATTCATATGGTTGTGAGTTTAGCAAATGTGTCTCTTATGTTTCATATGTATTTCTTTATGTTTCATATTTCATTTCATATTCATTTCCAATGAAATTTTCTAAGTTAGATAAGGTAGAACTTAATTTTATTGCTCTGCCTGTGGGAAAATTTCATGTTCAGTGTTCTTCTTATGTTGAAAAGGATTCATGTTGCCCATGCCATTTTCACCCTTCTAAGCAATCTCTCCATTCCACACTATCTCAAACTAAATTGTTGGACTCTCCGTCTTTCTTACCTCACGAAGTAATTTGTGCCTTTGTATTAAATTCTCTGTTCATTGCGGTCCATTGGTCCCATACCATCCCAGAAACACAGTCATTCATAAAAATCACTTCTTGTATCCAGATTCACTTACTAGCCTAAGATCAATACTTCACTGTAAGTCATCTCAGACCATATCGTTTATCTATACACTGAGCGTGACTCGGAGAGAGCCCTCTCCTGTTCTGGTAGGGCTAGCTACCAGACTGAGCGTGGTTTGTGGTTACCCTGAATTTTTCCTTCCTTCAGCCTAAGGCAGATTTAGGTGCTAACATGCAGCATGGGCCATTTTCACTCTGAGCGGCAAGTTAATGAGTTTTAGATGGCTTTGTCTTGGTCGGTCAACAAACAATATCGTTGAGTATAGCGCGTTGATTGAACTTCTCTCTGATGCCATTTCACTTAGCATTCGCCGAATTATCATTAGGCTGGACTCGTAGCTCGTTGTGCTACAAGTTACTGGTGTTTATACTGTCTGAAACCCATCAATTCATCGTATGTTCCTTAGAGTTTGTATTTTGGAAAGGTATTTCGAGTTTATTCAATATCAACATATTTCCAAAAGTCTAAACACATTAACCGATTCTTTAGCAAATTATGTGTTAAATAGACATTTGCAACATATGTAAAGTAAATATGTTCAATTAGCATCATCAATTGAGTAGGATTGCATCACTCAACCATAATAAAACCCTGAAAGATAATTGTAAAAAGTTTTTACAAACATTTTGTGTCCAAGACAAAAATTGGTCATCTGACCCAAAAACTAAATGCATGCAAAAATGATCTTAGTAAGCTAGTGGTGCTCCTGATAGTAGGTCATTGCCTGTGCTATCATGTGCAAAGGCCTCATCCAATGACCCCGCACACCGATGGTGTGGCGTTGCAATTGCATAGGTAGCTCCTCGATTCAGATATCTGGAATACCCAGGGTTAAACCCTCTATGTGATTTTGTAATTCAGCTAGAGTCTCGACTAAATCTAAGTCTCGGAGAATCACTTTCCCTACAGATCTTTGTGCTAGTCCAACTACATCTCGTGGGTTTCCCACAGGTTGAACAGGTTCGCTAACTGTGCACATAAAAAAATTTATTTTGTTTAGCCTTGGAGTTAATCAAAAACACAAAAAATTAAAAAACTTTAAAAATTAAAAAACACTTGGTCAAATAGTTTACCAATAGCACCCCACATTGCTCCAAACGGTAGTGGTAAATCTGGATCGCCACGGAAATCCATTCCTGAATATGGATATTCTGCAAAATTCATCTCCTGTCGATTGAACCATTCAAAGAATTTAGAGGTAAAAACGATCGTAGAATGGGCACCATGCCTAGCCATAAGATTTGTCCACCTCCGCATCCGTGGGTCTCTTGGTCCAGATACACCCAGTGAAATGAGTTGTTGCTGCAAGAGAGGTATTCTCCCTAAGGCAAAAGAAATCACAATTGATCCATAGCTGAAATTTTTGAGATTTCCTTTTTTCACCTTGGTCAGTTGCTCTTCCACAAATGAAAAGATAGCCCCGAACCAGTTGAATACTTTTGGCTCTAAGCATTCTAAGGCATACTGCATGTATGATTTGGTGGCCAAATGAAGTGTGGAACTTCCAACCACTCTGGCAATGGTAAAAATGATCGTCCTTAGCAGTAAATCACTAACATCCTTGATAAGCATCTTTCTGTCTCTGCTAGGTTGGGCCCCTTGCCTACAGAACTGCCGCACATAATCTTTCACCAGTCTACCTCCGTGCGAAAAACCTATTAGTGAAATGGGGGCACCTCACCTAGATAGTCCAGTTAGAAAGAATATATCATCGATGGTAAAAGGGATTTGTTTGTCCCAAATGTGAAAAGTTTGATCAGTCGGATCCCATGATTGAATAAGAAACCGTAGAAGATCCATCTACTTCTGCAAGTTGGATAGCTTAAAATACTTGAGTAATCCACAATTTCTTAGGGCCTCAACTGTTCCCTGATTACTCAAAGCTATGACATCTTGTTCTTCATGCTCTCGTTCTCTCCATATGATTACCATTTCAAATTCCTGAATTGGAAAAAGAAACCCTAGGGACCTCAAAACCCTAAAATGTTCTTGACTAAAAACAGGGGATAAATGAAATGAAAGAGAAGCGAGTTAGTTCCTACCTAATCCAAACAGCACAAAGAATGATCCCTTCAATCCTCCGCAATCAACTGGTGAACTTCAGGAAAGACTGCTCCAGAGTTCAGAAGGTAAAAACGAGATGGTGAAAATGAATGGTAAGAACGAGTTTTTATGTTTATTTCTTGCACACTAATCGAGTAAACATTGGTTCTTTATTTATTTAATCCATGAACATGTATTGTTTAATATTTGGATGGAATCTTGAGCAGGATTAACAACTGGCGAGTAGTTATGATGTGCTTACGTATAAATTGAACATCTTTGACCACAAAGAAAAAATTTATCGCTTTTTCGAGCTTTGTTAAAAACGAAAAAGGAAACCCCTTGGAGTCCTCTTTAAGCTCTTTTCAGACTCTCTAAACATGAAAATATCATCGAGCACTTGTCGTTTCTAGCTCGTTAATGGATTAGAATCGGTATCTACTCAGTATAGTTTTACCTCTTCTTCATGCTAAGATAGATTAACTACGAAAAAGGTACTCGTTGGTCAAACATGATCAATAGGTTCTCTCTTGTATTATTTTATGCTTTTTCGGGCTTAAGAGACAAATGTACGAAAAATAAATTGTGGAGTTTCCTTTTAGTCCCTTTTCAAACTCTCTAAATGTGAAAAGGACCGAGTTATCTTTGTTGTTAAACTCATTAAAAACATTAAATAGCGACAAGCGTGTCCATCTAGACAAGGCCGAGTTTCACCTTCACTAGACTCGTTAAAACATCAAATAGAGATGGATTCACCCGAAGGGTGGAATTATACAACAAGCATATGTTATCCTCCTCAAGCTTGATTAAAAATAAAGAGGTACTGGTCAAAAATGACTGGGGAAAATGGGAAAAGCTGGGAACACTTTATGGTAGCAGGTCGCTCTTGAACATGACACTTTCACCTCATCACTGTGACTATGTGGGTTGGGTCTTTCAGCTTGATGGTTATCACACCATTGGTATATCATACCATCCATCACTTTGTTTTGGGTCAATTCTACCAATTCACTTCAGTGTCGCCGATATGTTCAAGAGAATTCATTCAGTTCAAAACTTCATCCTTTGCAATACAGTAAACCTTCATTTTCATGCCCGCCATCCCTGAACCTTGTGTCGTCAATCGATGTTTCATCTCCAAAAATAATTTACCTTGTTTCGTGTCATTGATGTGGGATACATCAAGGCCCTATTACAATGAATCGCTTCTTGTCAACATCAGCACATCATCCAAGAAGTTGACTTAGAAACACCCCTTCAGTACCTTGAGGCTTGCATACATCAATGGCAGGTTTCTCGCTTCTGGTGACAAGTTGACATCACTTGCCTTTGACCGAAAGACTTCGTATGGTATTCAACATCATATCATTTATTCACACCTTGCGAAATGTACTGCAGTACCTTGCAGGTTATTATCATTATTGGAAATTCCTCTTGCATCTGTTAACGGCTTACATCATTGGCTAGTAATCAAACAATGTCTCTCCATGTTCGACTTCAAATCATCTATTCACATGGTTATACTTGTACTTGAGCGAAAGATTGGATGAGATTGAAGACCTCGGATCTAGTTTCATCCATCCAGACTACGATATATTTTTCACGAGTACTATATCAATTGTACAATGGCCTTACATTCATGGTCATCCATTCATGGGTCTATAGTTGTAGATGACTATATTTGTATATGTAATGAAAGTTTATAAAGTTGAGCATGGGTATGCCTTCCCTCAGCTAGTTTGTGAGAAAAAATCAAAGTATCATGGTATATGTATTGTAATTGATGCAGGTCTCCTTCGGTTTCGAAACCTTCTCTCTAAGTGATAAAGCATCTCACTCGACATGTTTATTTTCGACTTCATGCTTTAGGGGGCAACTGTTACAGGAAAATTTGGGCACATCAACCCCAACTTCCATATCCGTATTATTAGGGTCCATCAACCCCTAATTCAGTTGTTTTCATTCCCTAATGAAGTTAACCTATATCACGCTTGCCTCCCAAGAGTTTCATGTCACCATTCATCCAAAAAGTGCCCTTAAGTAGATCAGCATATGAATCCTTCTATCAAGCTACAATGCATTGCAAGAACTACACTGTCTGGGTGATATGCATCGCACCTAGCCTTTATTTCACCTGCGCTGAGCGAGATTCATCGAATTTTTGAAATGAATCCATTGGATTCCTCATCTAATGGATGCTTCTGGAAGTTTCCAAATGAATGGAGCTCACATTTGGATGAGGAAGAGGATGAATGAACCTTAATCCATTATCCCTTCCTCCATGGAACCACTTCACAATTTTGGAAAAGCATTCATGAGGGCCATTAATGGCTTAACCTCCTCCATTCAGCTATAAATGGACTAAGCATTCAAAGGCTTAGGGAGGTTGGAACTTCTTGAGTTAAGGAAGTGTTGTTTGAGTGAGACTTGCAAGAGAGTAAGGTTATCATGTCAAATTGTTGCTTCATGAGGAGATAAGGGTTTGAAACTGGAAGGAAGACACTGAATCGAACATGACTTCAAGGGTTGTAATATTTCCTTTATCAATAAAGAGTTCTATGCTTTTTCCCATTCATGTGTTTATATGATGTATATTGTACTTTCGATTCTATAATATGTTTAGTTAACAGATCGATATGTATGTTTTGATGGTTTCTGTCTCAGCATGTGTGCAGGTACCTTCCAAGAAAGTTAAGTAAGGAAGGGAGCGACGAAAGCAGTCAAAGGGAAGAGGGATTGAGCGAGAGATACAGGTTGGTTATTTTGTTCCCCTTTCTTTTATCTGTTAGCTATAGGAAAAGCAATGGAATTACTTTAGTTGTTGTTCTAGACTAGCTACTAGGTCTAGGGGTTAGTAGTTTGAAGAAACACTAAATTTGCCCATAACAATGTCATCCCATGAGTATATCATGTGTTGCCCTAGACTCATGAACCATATAAGGGCTGCATATTTTAATGTGGCGGGAAACAATTTAAGTTTATGTGCATCCTCATAGTAATTATAACTGCGACATAAAATATCAAATTCAAAAAGAAACGCATTGGGATCTTTAGATGATTTACCGTAGAATAATGAGAGAGATGCCATCGGAATGTTTTTCATGCTGATGTCGCGAGTCACATCTAGGATAGGGAACCTGAAGGTAAATTCCTCTTCATCTTCCTGGTTGTTTCCTCCAAAAAGGTGAACATTGTGTCGAGGGCTTTCTCCCTCCCCATGGTGTTCTTCGTTGTTTTTGTTCTCCTCGTCTTGGTGATCAATATCTGCAATGGGCACCTAAAGGGGTTTGCTGATTATGATATGAATGGGAGGTACTGGAACACAGTTGATGTTGATTGATTGTTTGTCCACGTTGTCTTGTAGTTCTACTAGTTCTTCTACCTCAATCCCTTCAGGGTTGTCAAAGGAAACCTGTCAAATGGTCTTTTCTCCTTGATCTAAGAATTCTTGATCCGAAACCAAGTTAGAATCAACACTTCCTCCTTCTTGTCTCAATCCTTCATATCGATTAGCACCGGTAAGAATGGGTATATTAACTTATCCAAAGGTTGCAGGAAATTTAGAACTTGAAATAAATCTACCCTTGCTATCTCTAGGTCTACCTGTACTCCTACGCATAAATATAAAGGAAATAGAAACTCAAGAACAAGTAGTGATCAGTCAGACTTTGGAGAAACCCCACAAAAGTGGATGCATGGCTCTTCACTCACGTCTTACCATACACTCTCTGCCCTCTGACAGTCCTGCAAGATCCTGAAACTCAAATAATAGTTACCTAAATAATAAATTACAACTTCCCCGGCAATAGCACCAAAATGTTAAGAGATTTAATAGGTGTATTAATTCTCCTGCATCTATATGTCAATCCGTGCTCGTAAACACGAGTTGTATTGCACTTTCTATATTCAGTTCTTGGTTAGAGATTTAATGTTTCCTTTATAATGATCAGCTAAGTAATGGAACACACAAATGCTTGTAAACACACACACAACTCAAAATGCAATCAATCCATCTTGCTAACACAGGTAGAATCAATAATCAAATTCAACTTAAAGACTTTGAAATCTCTTAACCTACTATGTACTTGAATTGAAATCTGGACTTAAATGTCGACTTGATTCTTTACCATAGATTCCAATCTAACAGGCTATGAAAGTGAATTCCTAATCAAACAGACTCCACACATCAACTCAATCATTCAAAATCCAAATCCTAATTTCATACTCTTACAATTTCCACTTGAAAGAAAAAAGATCTAATCTACTTGCGATGGTAATTCAACTTTAAACTAAGCAATCAATCTTGTACTCAATAATTGTTCTTAATTCAAAACCCTAGAATGAGAAAGGCTTCACATTAATTACACTGTCTTTACAACAAGAAAAAGATCTTTATGTTGGGAGCTAATCTGAATACTCTGTCTCACACACTTAACCAAGCAATCTTGATCTTTCACACTCAACTAATCTGCATGCATATTACCTAATCTATCATAACATTAAGAACAAACTTCAAATACCAAACCCTAACTCTATTTTCAAGAATGAAAAGAAAAATATGAATTGCTATGAGACACACAAAACTGTACTTGAGAAGCTAGTCTACAGCTGCATTCAATCATAAATCAAATCTCAAACTAAGCTCAAGCAAACCTACTTAGGCCTTTAGCAAACTAGCACTCTGTCTTGTTAATGAAAAAGGTACATCACACAGATGATTGTAATCTAACTATTTCAAAATCTAAAAAGCACACATTACACTAAGGCAATGCTAATGAAAATTAACTCAAGCTGGAAACTATGATTTCAACCAAGAGTATCTAGATTTATCAAATTCTAGGCTACATTACTACACTCAAGCACTCAAAACAAAGCAAAAAGAATCACACTGAAATCTAAATCACTCAATTTAACTTTCAAAATCAATAAAAATACAATCTTATAGCATTCAATCATCATGAAAGGAAAACTAAAACGAAATACCAACTGTCCTTATCAACCCAATGAAATCTTGTCTGTAAACTGATAACTTATGACACTTCAAACCTATACTATGTTTTCAAAATAATAGAATTGTGAGTTAAAACAATCTTCTTCTTGATCCAATCAATCAAAGAAAGAAACGATCCTTTAAATTATGTTCTGGAAGTCAATGCTTAAGGCTTAACTTGTGCTCTGCAAGTTATAAATGGAAAAACAAAAATGGATTTAACTATCTCAGCACTTCATTATCACAATCATGATTATACCAAGTTTCATTGACAATTCTGGAATTTTTATATTAAGTTTCAACGACCTTTTTTATGAGATTAATCCGTCTATACTTCACATCGTAAATCTAAATTTGTTGTTGCATAAACCTCCCCCACAACATTCATTCAAATAAATATTTGCAATCGGATTTTTATGGCGGAATTGGGGTGATCTTTGTGCAATTCAGCCTTGTGATTTGGATTTTGCCTACACTTGGGCAATGTTGTTGTGCAGCAAGAGATAGAACGCTCATGCAGAGACTCTAAAAGGTGCTTTAAATTGCAGATAAAGAATCACAGTGTTGGGTTGAGGATGCAGTGGACAGAGGTTTTTACATTCATCGTTGATTTGCTTCGAAAACAAAGAGTGCCTAAGAGAAATTAAGAAAATGTGTTTTTGTTATGCAATCCAATCAACTGTAAGTATTAATTAATATATTCCTTTACCATATAACCAAATCCAATCTTCTAAAAACTAGCTCACTCAAAAACTGAAACAAAATATGTCATAAATGCCAGAACGTTGTTGTGTAAACAAAATGAATTCCAAAGCTCTTTACCACCATCAATCAACACTGGAAACTAAATTGAAATCCTTTTCAAAAAAAATCAGAGGAATAAACTAAAACTTAAAGAAATCAAATCAACTACTAACTACGAAATTAAATTGCCCAGTGGTGGTGGGCCCTTTCCACTACCGGGTATGAGACTTACAGTAAAATGAAGAGAATCAAATAACTAATCAAACATTTGCAGCTCTTGCAACACAATTTCTCCTTCAACACAAAACCAAAGCCAAGATAATTTCCATTCAATAAAATTTGTAGAACAAAAGAGTTTGAATCCTTTAGTATGTATGCGTTTATCTCTCCATCCTGTTCCACATTGTTTCTGCATTATTTATAATCCATTCTACGTATTATAATTTAGTAAAAATCAAATCATGAAGATGCCAATCAAATTTCGATTCTCATCCAGGCTTGATAATCAACAGTTTGCCATACAAAATCTAGATGATAAGACCGAATTCTATTTTGGAAGCTGGTTATTCATAAGAAGCACAAATATTCTTCGTTCAATTCGATGAGGTCATGTTGACCGCTGTGCCCAACCTTAAGTGCAAAGCTTCAAATGCAATTTCCTGGAGTGCAATTCTAGATTTCTACCTTAAGTACAGTTCCTTCTCTGAGTGCAAACGTCCCTTTTGATGTTGAAGTCATGTGTCCCTATGAGAGCAATCTTCACATCTATCAGCCATAATGATTAGTAAACAACAAACACACATTCAACTACCTAATATTGATCATCAAAATAGCTAAAACAACACCATTTGTAATGCTTTTACCTTGGGTGGGGATTAGGTATAGTCCAGGCACATGGAGGCCAAAATGTCATAAAAAGAGTTTGATTGTAGGTTAAAACAGGGCAAAAAGTAGCAGGAAAAGTGTATGAGCAGAGACAAAAATGGGGTCCAACAGTAGCCACCACATATTGGAAACCCTCGGTTTTGTAACCCTAGATTTTGTTTAGAAAGACCTCATTCATCATTCACAAAGACTAATTGTCGCTATGTGCAAGTAGAAGCAGCAATTTTTCGTGGTTGTCATCACATACAGAAGAGGTATGGGCGGGAGTATAATATGGATGCCCTTTATGAGGTGGATTATGGGGACAATGACTAGATGTCCCCGATAACATTTTGGTTGGATGAGGAGTTATTGGAAGTACTAATATATGTCAGAGACTATTTATTGAGTTTAAGGACTCCCAATGTTCTAAAAGAGACACGTGATCCTGGAGAGAATCCATTAGAGAGCCATCATTCGAGCTCTAATCATGCTTTTATTAAGAGACCATATTTTAATTCGATGATGGTGAGAGACAATAGGGTTCTGGAAAAGTATGGCATGCTAGGAGCCTATTTCTATGAAATACTTGTTATCAAATACTATTCCCTCCTCGATATCCATGTTGGAAGATGTGGAAGAGGTGCCTTTGGAAAAAAACTTTATGGAAGCACCTCATAAATAAATCCAACAGAGAGGTCTTTGACAGAGTAGAATGAGTTTTTAGAGAAGTTTCGCTTTAGAAAAAAATGCAAAGTGGTTGAAAAAAGGGGGAGGGGGGGTTTAGAGCGGTGTTGGGATATGATATTGGCATGGAGCAGGTTTTGATGTTATATGAGACATTTCTGGTAGGAAATATTATGAGGAAAGTGTCAAAATGAGGATTGAAAAAGTAGGTGGAAGAACATTTGGGGAAGAGCCTGGGTTATATTAATCAAGCGAGTTTTATTGAAGGCTTGAACTAATGTGGTTTTTATCGGTAAATCAGATGTAAACTTTGTGAAGAACAAGGTGTGATTTTGGGGTTCGTTAAGCTACGTGCTTAAAATCTAGCACCTGAATTTTAACTCAGAGACCGAATTGTCTACTGTTCAACATATATGGGCTCTTTTACTTTGTTTGACTGGACTTCTTTGGACAAGAAATTTTATGGAAAGGTTAGGGCTAATACTGGGGAAATACATTTACATTGATGAGAAAGTGTTGAAGTCTACTGGAGTTATTTATACAAGGGTGGAAAAGGTTCTCATCAAAGAAGAACTCAATAATGACTTGGTTGTCGAAAAAGAGGTAACCTATGCTGATTAGGTTTTCAAACAACCCATTGACTACCTAAGAGCCCCTTTCAAATGTCCCTGATGTCGCAAGGTAAGGCATTTAAGATTCTCTTGTTTATTCCTTACTTCATTAGTTTTGAGAAAGTAGAGGGTGAGTTCAAAGTCGATTCATGGAGACTTTTAAGTTAATCAAGACTCAATAATGGTATTACTTTGAGAGGATATTGCTTCAGTGTAAGGGATATTAGAGAAGAAAGTTTCAGCACAAGAAGTTACCTAAGAAAAATTTTGTTCACACCCGAAAAACAATGATAAGTTTTATCAAGGACAAGTGTTGCTCATTTCCTCTAACTCCTTGGATGCAATGGAAGATACACTCCCAAAAGGTCAATCAATCAATGGTTCATCTATTTCAGTCAATGTTTCTTAGAAAGGGAAGGATGTACTGACTTATATCAAGTCAAGTCTCCCCCTTGGGAGAAAAAAATTCTCAAATTTATCAAGAATTTTGTTAGGCCCCTATTTTTCATTAACCCCTCTCCCTATGCCAATGACGTAGTTGAATGAACAACTCAGGTGATGCTGAAGTATATGTTAGGTGTGGTGGGACCATTACCTTTGACCCACCTAGAAGGAGTGGACCCACATAAAACAAGAAAATTGTCTTCTCTTCGAGAAGGGAGGTTTTCAATTTTCTACGAGAATCATGAGTTTTAAAGGCTTTTTCATTGCGAATTGTTCCAATTGTCACATTACCATCGTAATCAATGGGTGAAAAACTTGAGTGGATATAGTGTTTATAGAACTCAAGATAATTTCTAAATCCCTCCATTGAGGTTTCTAAATCACTCCATTGAGTTTGGAACCTCTCTAGGGTTCTATTCCTCGGTGATTAACAAAATACTCATACCTCTTTCCGAAGGGGCCACAAGACAAGTGCTTTTGGTAGTGCGAGAGAATAATCACAATTGAATGACTTCCCACTAGAGGAAGAGGGTTAGTACCAAAATGTTGATCAACTTGTGAGTCCCCCTCAAGAAAGAGGCACAAGTAAAGGAAGAGATACATGTCAAAGGAAACTAGACCTGACGAAGGGCATTTTATATGAGCATATGATGGGTCTTAGAGGGAGGCATAGAAGGATGAGACAACCTCACAATCTTGATTTATACAGTTTCTTTCAGGTGCTTAGAGATACTAGGTCAGGTAGCAATGTTTTCTAATTTTGTTCCTCTCACTAAACATTAGAGGGGTGGTGGAGCACCCCAAACAATAAGCCTACAAGTAATTCACATAGTCGTATAACTTGAATATACTTTTGAAGCAAGAAACAATGTGCATTGTAGAAAAATTGGTTGGTTTTTGTTCTTCATTTTTAGTGAGTTGGAATTTTAGTATAGTGGACTCTAAAGGTCTCTCAAGATGGCTTTCGATGGCCTAAATTTTGGGGATACATGAGATATCCACTTCTATCCATCCATTTGGAATTGTGTTAGAAGGCTTCACCATGTTGGATCAGTTTGATTTCAAGAAGTTAAATTGTTACTGTCCTTACCAAAATCGTCGATTTTTCTGGGAACAGGACAAAGGATCAATTTTGTTGTTAGATGCTTTATGTATTGAGGGAGGAGACTTGAAATTTTTCATTTTGTCTAGGAAAATTGGGGATTTTATTCTAGACCAGATCCATTTCCTAGTGTTTTATTACATTACTGGAAGAAATGGGTGGTCGACATTGAACTAGTGTTGATACGCACAACATGGTACAGTAAGAGATCCAAATCTAAAGGAGTCAAAAAAAGGTTGGATCCTTTTCTAGTGACTGATCATTTATTCGAAATAATGAGGCACTGTACAAGATGGATAGGTGAATTTTCCAAAGGATCACACCCCCATTTTCCTACAATTAGGGAAGAAGGAAAAAAATAAACAAGCATTGTACAAATTCAACTCTCATTCGATCAAAGAAAGTTCATTCTCTAATAGGGTTACATATGTTGAGAAATCGACAGGCTTGTGACTTAAGTTAGGTTTATATGTCTTTGATAACTAATTATGAATTTTGATGACCTTCTTATTAATATTTATTTTGTTTATTTCATCAAACAATTATCAAAATATAAACATGAAGACCGGAAGAGAACAATGAACACAAGATGTAGGCTCCAAGCCAGGGCAAAACCCCTCTAAGGGGAAATCATAAAAAAATTATCTTCTTATAGAATCATATCAAAGGGAGATGTCCAAGACCCATGACCACAAAAAAACTTCAACCTATAGATTTCAAGTCAAACCCTCCATATTTTTGCACGGCAATTCGTCAGCATGATACCAACAACAAATCTTCAACAAGAAATGTGATGAGGCATAATTTCCATAAATCAGACTTCAAGAGAAACCCTTCTTTCACTTCTAACTTTTGCCCTCTTCTTATTCACTATTCCTTTCTGCAATGTTTTGAAACCAACTTGTGTGAATTGTGTGTCCAAATGAGCTCCAATCATCCTGTATCTATATTATACAGAAGGGTGTGAATAGACATGTCTTCTGGGGGAGGGTTTACTTGGCATCTTGAAGGGTTTTTAACCCAAAATTACCTTTAAAAATTTATTTTCCTTTTTCTTTATAACAAGTCCAAATAGGACTTTGACTCTTTGACTCAAAAAATCCTAGAAGCATGAAGAACATGCTTATCTAATAAAATAATAATAATAATAATATTTTTTCTTCTTTTTCTTTTACATAAAATATACAATGATATAAGTACAAAGATCATTATGAAGATCGAACCCAGTTATATTTCTAACACTCCCTCTTAACTAGGGAGTTATTCATAATTCCATCATTAGTACAAGGATACTTCTCAAATTGAAGTATTCTCATAAGAAGAATCGAGTCGATAAGCCATATTTAAGCATCAACATCATAACAAACATTGTCAAATATGACGATAGCAAGGCCTTGACTTGACAAGCTCTAACTCTCCACAAGATTAGAGCACAATGTTGGGAGGCATACATATGGACACCACCATGGCCTCTCAAGGCACATACCCCATCCAGATGTTCACAAGGCATGTCCTTTTAGGACTATTCTTAGGTTTGATTCCCAATCCTCAAATAATATTGGTCCCCTTTGACCACTCTTATCTTGGATACCCTGTCAGATCCCTAAAGAGTGTTAGTCCACAGTACTACTTCTTATCTTGGATTCCAATCCTCAAGGATTACCAATCCTAGATGCTCATCCAATTCTCAATTCTCCCTCCCAGTGTGATATTTTAGACGTGCAACGGTTAGTCCTAGCTTAGTGCATGACACATCTAGAGAATATGGTGCCCACCATCACTTCTTCTCAAATAGGGAGGAGGTCCTTACTCCTTTCTCAAATATGAAGGATATTTTTTGCTCTCTCTAAATTAGGGAGACATCATCACAATTCTTCGTTGGTCTCATACTTTATCAATGCATCAACTAGTTGTTATTCCATGGAGATCTAGTTGTAGTTGCAAAGTTCCTTCATTATATAATACTTGAGTCTCGACCTTCTAAATTCTTTCATGTTCATGACAGGGTGTCTCGACTCCTAAAAGCATCATGTCATATCAAATTTTGACCTTTCATAATCTCTCCATTCGTCATATGAATTGGTTCATCTATTATTCTTAAAGGAGTTTTCTACCTACCAACCAAGCTTGCTACCTTCCAACCCTACTAATGTAATGGGCCAGTCCTGCCAGTGTTAGTTATTTGTAATCATGTCATGTCTTATCTACTTTGTCTGTGTTTGTTGAATATGCTTTGTCTGGCTTTGTTGACCCGTGTGATCTATCCATGTTTTGTGTTATGTGGGACATGCCATATCTTCTAACAGATATTTTCTTTGTTCATAACAGATTTTTGCCACATCTTTGCAATATCAATTATGCTCTCATGTTTATCCAAGCCATCAATAGTGTTATGCGTGCAATCCATGTGTTCTATGATCAAATCACATAGCTCTAGATACATCCATATCATCCAATAAAATATCTCAACTATATTTCTAGCCTTTGCATATACTGCTCCAATATGCTTTTCCCAGGAGCCAAATCATAGCTCAAACAAATCATGCGTATCAGTCTTTCCAAATCATAATGGCCTTGAATCAAGGTGTCAAATTTGTCTACTTGCTCCCTTTGAAGTATATCATTCTTTTGTATGCTCTATCTTCGTACCATTGTGTTCCTGGAATGATCTCATTAGTTGGAAGCTTTAATATTATCAAAGTCCCTACAACTCCCTCTTTCCATCATGCTCATCATTATCAAGGAGTCATCATCAAGCATGCATTTTATTCTTCCATCCTTCTCATCTTGCTTCCATAATTTTGAAAGCCTTCATTATGAACCTGCAATTCTCACCAACCAGTACAACCAAGAAAAATATACCAAGGCAAGATCATGATGTCAATTTTGTCAATCTAGGGTTTTCCATGATTCCTCAAAAGTGTACTTCTAGGGTCTTAGTTATAAACCCTAGATATTTTCTAATCTAACCCTTATTAGGTTTTTTCTTTTAGTGTAAAACATCCTAGGGTTTTGACTTCAAGCCTTAGGTCTTATCCAATTCAACCCTTGCTAGGGTTTTAACACATACCTTAAATTAACCTTTCAAAATTTAGTCCTACAAACCCTAGTTATCATCTCCAAGAGCTAGGGTTTCCTTAAAGGGAACATTAGTTAGGCTTAATGCAATCTAGGGTTCATAAACCCTAAATACCAAGGGTATTCAAGACTTACTGCAAAACCCTACAAGTATACTACTAACTGCAAAACGCTAACCATACTATAGACATAGCTCATAACAAAGACTACATACATTTGTCTTCCATTATTATGGGGAGTTGCTTCAAAGAGATATTGGAACTTCATTTAGTTCCCAAAGCATTTTGTCTTTTACTTGTTATTATACATTATGCCTTCTTCAAAAAACATGCTTCTGAATTAGTGCACAGATGACAAATGGTCATAGTCATCATCACTGTTGATATTTTGGAGTTTACTATCATGTCATCATGGTCACTTCCTCACTGTTGTGTAGATCATCTTCATGCTTCACTCAAGCTTTATGAGCCAAAACCATAAGAATATGTAAGCAATTTTCAGGCAGTTTTTATTGCATTAACAAGCTTCACAAATAGGTTGGCTTTCTTGTTGTTACTTACTCTTCCATTATGTATATAAAAGAGTAGTGTGATTGCTGCAAGTAGAGATAAGCCTTAAAACATAGCTTATCCATATAACTTCATCAATCAGGCCCTCAAAGTGTCATAAGTATCACTTTCCAATCCATAGGTTATTGTCATATTGCAAAATAGGTCATTGTCTATTATTTAAATCATTTTCGAACATCAGGTTGCCATCGAGAGTACTTGTAAACATTGTTATCATATGCATCATGGTTAATGTCATATATAGCGTTATTGTCAATATAACTATATCATTGTCTTTCGTCAAGAGCATTGTTTCATTGTCATCGTATATTGTCCATCCATATCCTGCCCATACGAGTCACAAGTAATACGAACCACCGCACGTATAAGATATAACAAATGATGTGGGCCACGGAAATATGAGTCATAATTGATTCAGCTCGGATAAATAATGTTTGCATGTCACAGAGATGTTGTGTAGATTCAAGTCACTGAGTATGTGGGCCACTAGAGAATGCGACGTGAGTCGTTGGATCATTGTAATGAAATGGGCCACTGATACATCAATGCGAGCCTTATATATATAACGTCAACCAATTATATAGAATGGCCTGCGCATATAGTGAACCATATAGCTAGGACATTTCATTTTGATTTATCAAATAAATGTGAGGTTCCTGAGGGATTCAATCATATATACAATGTGTGCTATTAGAGTGCGGTCTTTTGTATGCAGATTACAGAGTCACATAAGTAGTGTGATCCAGAATAGGGAATTTGAGCCACAAGCTTTATGAATCAATCTTATCATAGTAATGTGAGCGAGTCATTGATCATTGTAATGCGAGCCACAAGTTTTATGAATCAATCCTATCATAGTAATGTGAGCGAGTCATTGATCATTGTAATGCGACCCACAAATATAGAATCATATGAGCTGCTACAAGATTATGCAAAGCTATTGTTTATTGATTCGAGCCTCCGTAATAGTCCAATAGCGAGACTCTGTAGTGTATAGAGTGAGAGACCACAATAGATGTGTAATGTCAGTCATTTGAACGAGCCACTGTATTGTCATATGAGTCACCTCATAGATTAATCCACATAGCTATTCTTCATTGTCATAGCCTCACTGTGCATACAATAGTAATGCGAGCCACAAGCACATAGATATAGACCACAATCATGCAAGCTTTAGGTAGCCTTAGAAAGATACGAAAAATGTGAGCTATGCGAGCCATTTAGAGCGGAACGAATCCATAAAATGTAGTGATGTCATAATTTAATTTGATTCTAACCTCCATAGATATATGCAGTGATATTAAATTGCATTTTATTGAAATCACAGAGCGATCATTTACAACAATATAACGAGGCCTTGTGAAACAAAGAATTATCTTTTCGTCACAAAGATCATTGTATATGCTCACAAATCCATTGTTAATCTTCAGCAAGGAAGCCATATAAATCTAAGAACCTTCAAAGATGCATTAGTCTACGAATCTTTGCCAACATATGTAATTTTTAACCTCCCACTTCAAACTTTAGCTAGGAGGCTCACTACTTAAGTTGGATTTATTTGTCTTTGATAACTGCTTTTGAATTTTGTTGGCCTTATTATTAATTTTTATTATGTTTCTTTCATCGAGCAATTATCAAAATACAAACATGAAGATTACATGAGAACAATGAATACAAGATATAGGCTCCAAGCTAGGGAAAAACCCCTCTAAGGGAAAAACTTAGAAAAAAACTCTTCTTATAGAATAAGATCGAAGTGAGATCTATAAGGCCCATGACCACAGAAAAACTTCAACCTCTAAATGCCAAGTCAAAACCTCTTCTTTTTGCGCAACAAATCCATCTGTAGGAGACCAACAACAAATATTCAACAAGAAATGTGATGAGGCAAAATTTCCATAAATCAAACTCCAAGAGAAACCCTTCTTTCACTTCTGACTTCGGCCCTCTTCTTCTTCACTATTCATTTCTCCAATATTTCATAACCGACTTATGTGAATTGTGTGTCCAAATTAGCTCCAATCATCCTCTATTTATATTGTCAAGTGGGGTGTGAATAGACATGTCTTCTAGGGCAAGGCCGACTTGACAAGTAGGGCCAACTTGGCAACTTGAGGGGTTTTTGACCCAAAATTACATCTAGAAAATTATTTTTCCTTTTTCTTTATAATAGATCCAAATAGGACTTTGACTCCTTGACTCAACAAATACTAGAAGCATGAATAACATGCTTATCTAATAAAATAAGTATTATTATTATTTATTTATTCTCATTTTTCTTCCTTTTTTCTTACATAAAATATGCAATGATATAAGTACAAATATCATTATGAAGACCAAACCTAGTTATATTTTCTAAGAAGATCCAATTGGGTGTCTTTTGATTCTTCAAGTGTAGAATCTATGATGGAACACTTCATTTGTAACCTAAAGAAGTTGAAACGAGAGGTCATCATATGGGATTAGTCTCGTCGGGAAAGAGAAAAGAAGGAGATCAAGGAGTTGGAGGTTGGAATCCCCCAATTGTATAGAACTCGACCATCTGGAATACTTTTTAAGGAGGAAGTAGAAAATTTTAAACTATATAAGGCAAGAAAAAACACTAATGGATGAGGAGGAAGAGACTTGGTGGCTATGCAACTGAGCTCTCTAGCTTGAATAGGGGAACTACAATACCAAGTTTTCCCATAAGTTCGCATAGCACCAAAGAGTAACCAACACCATATGGGAGATTACTAGGGAATGTGGCTCTCTTATTTCTTCACAAGTGGGTTTTGAGTAATCTCGCTCCCGGTTTCTTCAAAAATATATTTAAGGAGTTGGAAGTTCTTAGGATTGAAGCAAAAATGGAGGTCATTAAAAATTTTCCCATAATGTTTTATAATGACTCATTTGATTTTATGAAGAAGTCGGTTACATAGAAGAAGTTTTGCTAGTTCTAAATAAAGCTAAGGAAAAGAATCTATGACCTGACAAATGGATAGTGGAATTTTATTTAGAGTTCTTCGATCAACCTCTTATCTCAGGATCTAATCAACATCATTGAAGAGATTATAGTGGGAAGAAGAATCTCGAGGGCACTTAATGCCACTTTCTTAACATTAATTCCAAAGAAGACCAATCCACAATCTTTTGTGGATCTTTGCCTTATATCTTTATGTAATTTCCTATACAAGTTGAATTGAAAACTTCTAGCTGCCTGTTTAAAGGAACAATTGTCAAAAGATATTTCTAAAGAACAATTTGTATTCTTGACAAATATACAAATCCTCGATGTTATTGGATCAACACAGTAAGGACTACATAGTATGAAAGTAAAGAAGTTCCCAAGATTAGTGCTTAAATTGGATCTGGTTAAAGCTTATGATAAAGTTAATTGGGTCTTCCTAAGACTAGTTTACTACAAATTGGTTTGCCTCGTGATATTATCAATTGGATAATGGGATGTGTCACTTCGACAAAGTTTGTGATCCTAGTCAATGGCATACCAACTCACTTTTTAAAGCTTGTAGAGGAATTCGACAAGGATGTCCACTTTCACCTTTTTTGTTCCTACAAGTGGCAGAAGGCATAAGTATTCTTCTCATCCTGGTGACAAGGGAAAGGAGAATCAAAGGTATACAAGTATCCACACTTGTCAAAGTCATACAACTATTATTTGTTAATGAGATTCTTTTATTTGGACGTGGCTTGATTAAAGAATGGAGAAGCATTTGGAACATAATTGTGTTGTATTGTGAAATTACTAGCATGGAAGTTAGTCCTTCCAAGTCAATTATGTTAACTAATGGAGTTCACGAAAGTCTAATTTTAAATTTAAAAACTTTTCTTCTTTTCTAATTTTTGGTTTCAGATGAGGGAAGAAAATATCTTGTTTATCATTTAAAGGCTAACAATTATCGGGTTGCTAATTGGCTCTAGATAATAAAGAAAGTGGAATGTTGGATCAATCGTTGGTGTGACCGACGACTCTCTTTGGGAGGTTGATGGCTCATGGTAAAATCACTTTTTGAAGCAATCATGGTCTATTGGTTGGCCCTAGCTAGTGTACTAAGGACACTTCTAAACAGAAATAGAAGTTTATTTTTTCATTTCCTTTGGAAAGGTAAAATACAGAAAAGGATGCCTTTACTCACACTAGAAACATATTGCTAACCCAAATAAATTAGGAAGATGGGGCTCAAAAAAAATTTCATTTTCATAAAGGCACTAGCTGCCAAAAGTATTTCGAGGATTATGTTTGATGTTGGCCTATGGGGACTATGATACAAACAAGTATTGGAAGAATAAAAAAGTCAAAGAATGGGTTTGATAAGAGAGGAATCCATGGTAGGCAGGGTCAGATATTTGGAAGGTGTTGGTGTCAATGTTTGACATAATTAAAAAAAAGGTCTTGTTTGGCAGGTAGGAGATGGAAGAAAACTAGACTTAAGCAAGGTCTGTGGATAGAAGGTGATAGTCTCAAAATAATCTCCTTGAATATGACGATGACATTAAAGTACAAAGGTATTTCTTTACTTTCTGAAGTGGTTGATCCTGGAGCCAATGAGATGTCGTTGCGACCTTGGAAATCAGTTAATGCTCACAGCCTCTCAGGGAATCTAGCATGGGAATCAGCAAAATTTGTCTTATCACTTGCACAGAATGACATTAGACTTAGCATAGACCTAGACAAACTCGTGTGGAAAATGAACAAAGAATGTGAGGTAGCGATGACAAAACTAGCTTGTGAAGTGACGGTAACACAAGAAGTATTCAAATCCTTTTCAGTGGTAAAAAATTGTTTGGAATTGGTGTTGTCCTTTAAAGAGATGCTTATTTCTGTGGTTGGCGATAAATAACAGGATCTTCACAAGGGATAATCTTCAAAGGCAGGGTTGGGAAGGGCCTACAAGATGCTCACTCCATTGTGATGATCAAGAGTTAATGACACACCTATTTGTGGATTGAATTTTTTCGTGGCGTTGTGGAGAACGATATTGTTTTAGGAGGCTTGCGCGGGGACGTGGTTAGGCAGGTTGTTAGGGGAATGCCTCACAAAGTGGACAAAAACCCGAGCCTTGGAGCATATTTCTAGTCTTCCAGGATTAGTCCTTTGGAATATATGGTTACACCAAAATAGAACCATATTTGATAGTCAGGTCCCAAACATACGACAAGTGGTGCACAAAACAAAAACAACAATGAAGGAACTCAGCACATAAGGCTTAAAAAAGAAGAGCAAAAATCCAATTGGGCCTAGGATACTTCGAAGGCTCGGGCCTTCTTTGATGGAGCCAAAAGTCATGTTACGGTTCTATGCGGAACAAGAGTTGCATTTCACTCGAACAACCATCACACCTTCCTTCTTAGCCTCGTGTTAGGACCTGGAACTAACAAAGAAGAAGTAATTGGGCTTTGGCTCGTCCTTGACCTTGTAATGTCTAGGAAAATAAAATGCTTAGAAATCTTTAGCAATTACTAAGTGGTTATTGATTGGTTCTTAGGGATGGTACATTACACAATTTGGCTTTAAATCCTTGGCAACAAAAAAATCACCACTTACATGAATTTTTTGAGGAGTTGGAGGTATCACATATCCACATGGAACATAATGTTGATGCAGATAGAAGATCGAAAGAAACATTACTTTAGCTTGTAAGACATTTAGTTATTACAAAGAAAGTCACTGATGTCCTTAGAGTAAATACCAACAACATTTTCTAAAATTATAGTTATTTTAATATTTGAGACTATGCTTGTTTTATATTTGACTATTTTATGTTTTGAACGAGTAGAATATTGTGACTATTTTATGTTTTGAACGAGTAGAATATTGTGGTTCTTGATAGACTTGTTCAAAAAATTATAATTAAACAATAATTTATGTACTTGATTTCAATAAAATAACAAAAATACATTTTTATTTTATAGGTAAAACAAAACAAAACCACACACTTTCCAATAAAGTAAAGAAGCAAGAGTAATCCACGGAATTGTAATCATAAAACACCAAATTTTCATCCACGGAATATATGCAGATTTCATTTTCAAAATAAACTTTTATGAAGAATGTGTATCTCTCGCTCTTTTATCACAGACACCAAAATTCTCATCATGAACATCAATATACGCAAATTAGATTTCACACAAAAGTTCCATTCCCCGAGATAAAACTTTTATGAAGAATGAAATGAAAGATTCATTCCCAGATGTAAAACTTTTTGAGACTAAAGTTTAATATTTTTCTATGAAGAATGTGCCTCTCTCGCACTTTTATCAGAAACACCCAAATTCGAATCTCTCTCTCGCACTTTTATCAGAAACACCCAAATTCTCAACAACATGAATATTTATAGGACTTCATGAAAAATGTCTCTCTCGCACTTATATCACAAACACCAAAATTCTAAGCAACATGAATATTTATTGGATTTCTTTTAGGGAGTTTCATTCTAGAATGCAAAACTTTTTAAAATAAATTTTAATAAAGAATTTTGTTAGGAGATTTTTATTTAAATTATTTTTTATTGATTTTTTATTGAAATAATAATTTTATTATTATTTTTATTATTATTCCCTGGCGTAGCAGTGTAATATCGCATTTAAATGTATTGATTGTGACTTTAAATTTCAATTCACTAAAAATTAAAAAGCCAATTATAAAATTAATTTGTAAGTGAAATAAAATTATTTTATTTTATTTTTTATTTATTTTTTTAAAATTTGATTCGTTCAAGTCGCTTAAACTCTTATTCCGCATCATTGTTTCAACCATCATTTCAATTCATCATTTCATGTACGTTGTCATCATTTCAATTCATGAGTTCAGACAAGACAAGCATATTTCAATTCATGAGTTCAGACATGACAAAACATTCCTATTATTTGCGAATTTTATAATTTCATAAGAAATAATTCACATCATTTGAAATATTTCGGGTCAGAACACTTAGATAAATATATACATCTTATACTTTTATAATAAATGAATGCATATCATTAAATAACGTTTCAGTGATTATCGCAAACAGACAATATTTAAATTGTTTTTTAAATTAAACAATTTTTAAAAATATTTAAATTTTATAATTATTTAATAATGTAAATTTTTAATAATATATATTGATTAAAATGAGTTTGATATTAATACATAAAAAAAATATAAATTATTATAATTGAATTTAAAAATATTATAAATGATACTTATTATATCATAATAACAATTTGGAGGAAATTTCTTCTTACAAATATATTATAACCGATACATTAGAAACTCACTTCAAATTATAGCAATGAGGAAAGTATAAATAGAGGTCATAAATCTTATTTCCATTATATTCAAATATTATAACAAATATTATTATCAAAACATAAGTACTCTATCTTTTTGGTTTTGAACCTATAACTTTTTAAGAAGAAACATGTGCTCTGAATCATTGAACAATTAAACTCATTCAAACTCTTAACCATTAAGCCCATTCAAACTCTTAATATAAATGTGATTATAAATATAAACAATAATATTCAATCATATACTCTATCTTTTTGGTTTTGAACCTATAACTTTTTAAGAAGAAACATGTGCTCTAAATCATTGAACAATTAAACTCATTCAAACTCTTAACCATTAAGCCCATTCAAACTCTTAATATAAATAAGATTATAAATATAAACAATAATATTCAATCGTATACAGTAAAACATAACAACATGAAAATGAAACTGAATTTTTAAAACATAACTCAAAAGAATAATATTAAAAATAATATAATTTGGAATTGATTGTAGTTTTTTTTAACTATAATTTTATTTTGGTAAAATGATCATATTTAAAATAATTAATTAGCTAAATATTAAATTCATGCACTTTTTTATTATTCTCTGCCTTGCCGCAGCACGGTAATAACGCATTCACAATGCATTGATGTTGACATTAAATCTAAATTCACCAAAAAAATTAAACGACGTTATCTAATGTTTACATTATACGTTCTGATTGGTTAAATTGTTTGGGGTCTTATTTTATAATGATAATATGGTCGTGGTTCATAAGTTGATGGATTAACTCATTTCTCAGCATTCTTCTTCCTTACGTGGAGTGCGACCATGCGTTTGATGTGACAGATGCACATGGGAGGGTGGTTTGAAAACAATTTAAATGCGTTAACAGTCCAACCAAATGGGGTGCAGAGTCATGTTGGTCAATTTTGATTTGATTCAATGGAAACATATAGACTGCACAATAGAGATTTCATCACAGATGTAGAATCATAAAAGGGTCACAAATTAATTGTGGGAGTGTTTGATATAAATAGATTTAACACTATCAAAAAATAAATAAATAAATATTGAAATTGCGATTTAAAAAAAAATAAAAATAAATAAAATATAAAAAAAAAAAAAAAAAAAAAAAAATATCTATATATATATATATATATATACCAATTTTCTGCTAAAATTTAAAATATTTTTCAAACCAACTAAGCCACATAAGTCGTTGTTTCAATAATATTAAACATGGAATTGCTAATATAAATTAACATGGCTAGAAGTGTGTGCCGGGGTACAATTAACATTATCAATTTTTTTGAAATATTGAAATTGCGATTTAAAAAAAAATTGCCAAATTTTCTGCTAAAATTTAAAATATTTTTCAAACCAACTAAGCCACATAAGCCTTTCAATAATATTAAACACAACATTGCCAATATAAATTAACATGGCCAAAAGTGTGTACTAGGGTACAATTAACATTATCAAATTTACATTGTATCTTTCTCAATGCCACCCATGAAAAGCACTAAAGTTCTTAAACTAATTGGCTATGTAGATGACACATTAAAAGAAAAAGAGAAATTGTTATATAACATCTTGGGAAAAAAAGCAATATGACAACAATATTACTTTTCACCAATTTTTAGACTAATTACATTTAACCAAAAGTAATTACATCATAGCAATACAAAATCAATTAGTAGCTAAATTAAACTAAGTGGTAGGGAACGCTCGCTATGAAGCTTTGTTTAGAATAAGAAATATATTTTTACATAAATATAATAAGAAAATTAGAATCATTATAATAATATATATAATATGAGTTTGCTCTAAGCCATTATAACAGTGTATTTAATATGAACTTAGCATATTATTTATGAAAAATGAATTTAGAGAGAGAGGATAACGATCATTTTTACTAAGATAAACTTAATTGAATTATATTATGGTTGAATATGAAATATATAAATAAATATTATCAAGTTTAATCATTATTACATCTAGAAATGATGCTTTACAACCCAATATATGTTAGATAACATTAAATTCAAAAATAATAAGAAATATTGACATCAAGGTGAAAATAAATAAATAAATACATGAGTCTAATTAATATATGAAATAATTTTTTTTTGTTCAAATTTGCAATACAATTTCGAGTAAGATTGTGATTTTTTATTGTTTAAAATGCACTTGTGTTAGGCCCCTATACTACTAGTGTAACCCCTTATTGTTATTAGTACAACCCCCTTATTATATTGATGTACCCATGTAGTGCCCATATTGTTATTATTGTGCCCCATAGAAGCCCACTATTGTTATTATTGTGCC
>APFE030685056.1:0-11113 GCA_000404065.3 Pinus taeda | reverse complement strand
ATTTATACATCATTCAATTGCACTGGTAACATAATCATAATCCAATCAAGTATCAATGGGCTAGAACTCTCGAGGCCTCAGCCTCTCTGTAATTATATTTTTTATTAATATAGGGGTAGCCAAATTCAAAAAAAAAAAACAACAACAACAACAACAACATTATACTACTAACAAAATTTATGCATCATTCAATTACACTGGTAACATAATCATAATCCAATCAATTATCAATCGTAATCCATAATATTAATAACATGTACCTGCCATACACTCCATCACAAAAACCAAAAACTCTAACTCACTGGAAAAAATATACCAATATAACCACACAACATCAACAACAAACCAGGAACATATCAACTTGAAAAGAAAAACATCGCCTAAACAATCTTAGAAAGATCGTAGCCAGGCCAATTAGCAACACCAACAACACCAACTATCACAACCAGAACACCAAAACACAAAAACTACCAAAACTACAACACATGTCTTCCTTGCTTATTTTCATTTGTACTATGGAAATTCTTAATGCTTTCATGAAAACAATAAGATATCTCATATATGATGGATTGATGCCCTTTGTTTAAAGGTATTGAAAATATCTTTAACCATGTTTACATACAAAATTTCAATCAAGACCATGATTTAATGGATTCCACTATTCTTAAGAGATTAGAAATTGAATTAGTTAACCCTGAGAGTACATTCAAACACATACTTAAAAGCTTAACTATTGTCCTCTAGACAGTAGGATTTAATGCTAAGTTGAAATTATTAAATAATTATAAGATGCATGGGCACCTCTTGTAACTGAGGATTCACTTGTCGACTCCATTCGAAGAAAGATGGCTTCAAAGAGACACACAAGATCAAACCCTATTCTTACATACAGAGTAGTATAATACACCAAACCCTAGCGAGCATGCGACCAAAACTACAACACATTTGTGCCTTGCTTATTTTCATTTGTATTATGGAAATTCTTCATACTTTCATGAAAACAATAAGATATGTGATATATGATGGATTAATGCCTGTGTTTAAAGGTATTGAAAATATCTTCAACCCTATTTACTTGCAAAATTTCAATCAAGACCATGATTTAATAGATTCCTTTATTCTTAAGAGATTTGAACTTGAATTACTTAACCCCTGAGAGTAAATTCAAGAACATACTTAAAATCTTAATTACTGTCCTCTAGACAATAGGATTTAAGGCTAATTTGAAATTATAACAGATTTATAATATGCTTGGGCGCCTCTTGTAGCTGAGGATTCACTTGGCGACTCCATTGGAAGAAAGTTGGCTCCAAAGAGACACACAAGACCAAACCCTATTCTCACACACAGAGCAATATAATATACCAAACCCTAGCACTAAGCGTGTGACCAGAATAGATTATCACAACCATAACATCAAAACACCAAAACTACAACTAGTCTCAACACATTGTTGTTGCACAAATGACTCAACTCATAGAGTCTTCATGCTTCAAACCCTATAATTTACACAAAGCCCACAAAAAACCCACAATTTAGACAAAAACAACATAGCTAAAAGTGTTCAAAAACACATGAAGATAAGTTAAAAAAGGCACAACAATCCATCCATTTAAATGTGTTTAAAAACACAGATAGATATAGGCTAGTAGGACAGTGTCCTACCTTCCAGGTCTCGTTTTGTCGGCTTCCTCCATGCCAGCGCACCACAGGAACCCCATATGCTCCATAAACCATAGCTCCAACTACAAATCGCATAGTGGCCTACAAGGCAGGCCTGCCATGGGGTTAGACATCCAAAAACCTCCAAAACCTGCATAAAACAAGCAAAAATCTCCAGTATAGCTCAGAAACCTACTCTTTTACCTGATAAAACCCTTCAGAGCAAGAGACTACCACAACCAACACCAAGCTGAGCTAAATCCACCATAGGGATGAATGCAGACGAATACCCAGGCCAATACACCATACAAGGAAGAGAAAATAGCCCAATAAACCAGACCAAATTCCAGATAACAACCTCACAACCTCTCGAACAAGCAGCAAAAATACCCCATAACCTGCTATCTACAGCGCCAAGGACAGGCATGGATACGAGAGGCATTACAACAGCGTCGCGCAAGTACCCAAGACAATAAACATACAAGAAATAGGCCCGAACAGAATAAGGTAGTGATTGAATGAAGGCGCGAACAATTGACTACCAAGTTAACCTAACATACCCTAACCGGTTGAACCGAACACCACATATGCATGACAAGTGTTTGCAAGCAGAGGACAGGTGTCATATGACACCTCAGTAGGTTGATGTGGCATCGATGAGCTCCTAGCTAGACTCGTTCAGATAATGGCGTCCCTCCCCTAGTTAATTCTTTTTCAAAATCGTCATTCTTTTTAAACCGTCCAAAAATTGAAAATTAACTAATTTAATGGACTGCTCAGTTGCTGAGTTTTGATAGTAAAATGTTGGGTGCAGTGATATTGATATTTAAAGTAAAATATGAAATAATGTAATGTTATTGGAATTCTTTAAATAAAGAAAATGTAATGTTATTGGAATTTGATTATTGATTGATTTGTATAGGAAAATATTGTAGTGTATATAAAATAAAATGTTAAACAAAAAACAATTAAAATACAATCTTCACTCAATTAAAAATAATAAAATAATTAATAAGTCAATTCAATTTAATATGATATGATGTATTGTAATGTTGTATGGATTATAGTAGGCAAGGGGTACTTTGGTTTCGAGGAGGATAAAGTTTTTAGGTACTCATGAAGTCTTGGTTATATGACAAATAATAAAGCAGAGATATATTGTCTCTAGTCGGGACTATTGTTAACCAAAACATGTTAGGCGAACACATTGAGGGTTATGGTAGATTATTTTCTAATCCTACATTAAATGGTCAAAGGCTTCCTCCCAAAGGTGAAATCTATGGAAAACATCATGAAAAGAATTAGGAAAATTGGGGAAGATATCTCATCCAAAGAATATTTCCATGTCCTAAGACACTTCAATAGAGAAGCAGACAATTACGCTAACGAAGGGTGTAAATTGAAGATATATGAATTAAAAAATAATGGGAAAATCAGATTTGTTTTAATTCCCTAATGGTTTTTGTTGGGGCGGTTTTGTAAGGTATTCACCTACAAAACCCCTCTTTTTGTTGCTCAAATATATTCTCCTCATGAAAAGCATGTATTTTATTGGAAGAGAGAAAATAATTGAAAAAAATTATCAATTAGCTTTTAATTGCATCATGTATTTGCCACTAACCAGGGGAAAATTTATATAATACAAATGCTCTTTCCTTTGTGTGCATGTGTGTATATATATGTTTTCTAACAAAATTACAAATAATTGTTTCCATTAAAATATTATAATATACATATCAAATTAAAATAAATTTAAATAATAATATTTTTAAATATCCTATAAAACATTATAAAACATATAATTAAAATAAGAAAATGTATTTAATTATAAATATATTAATTAGAAAAAAAATATTTAATATAAATAAATGTGAAATATGGTGTAAATTATAATAGAAATTAAAATTAAGATCCATCTTCTAATGATTCATATTTTTTAACCTATATATTTCAAAACTTTATATTTAAATTTAATTAACAAAGCATAATAAACTAATAATAATAATAAATAAATCTAAATCTATTTAATAATGAAATTAATGCTAAGGCATATCACATTAAAATTAAATTTAAAAATTATAAAATATGTTGAAAGAAAAAGGCCAAAGTATATATATATCTAATATATCTATATATATTATATATATATATATATATATATATATATATATATATATATATCATATATATATATATATATTATATATATATATTATAATGAGAGATTTAATAATACAAAACAAAAAATAGTTGTATATACAGAGATATGAAATTTATATAAATATAAATAATATAACTAAAAACTTGCATAGATTCATCTTAACGGGATTTATTAAGCATAAAGAGGAATCAAATCTTTATCTCTAGGTGTAAACCTTTACTCAAGCTTTGCACTCAAAAATAGGTTTGTGAATTTGAAAAAATCTAAATTGTGATTGATGTTATATAGTTATACTAATATTATTTGTGTGATCTCCCTCTATTGGAAATTATTTGTCTATGAATATATAATTTTCAGTTCTCATTGGACACGAATTGAATTTGCATATCTCTCCTTAGACACTTGGCACATATGCAACCACCCCTTATGCATTTCAGTCCCCACCTATGCCCCGTAATTCACATGGTAACTTTGTTAAGCTCCACCAAGATGGAAGGGTTCCACTTCATTTTTTCCCTCCCATGTGGCATTCCTTTATTGATTGTGATTTCAGTTGGGATCCATTCTCCACTTTTCTCCCACAGTGCACAACTTGCACACTTGCAGATTTGATAGTTGATCCTAGACTAGATTAGTGGCCTACGTCCCATAACAAGTTATAACATGTATGATAGTTTTTGTTGAGTTAAGTTTGCAATGGATCCAACAACCAAAATTACCCAAATCCAATAGCCCAAATCCATATCGGGTCCCAAATGCACAAAGGATAATAAGGCGTTGCACACCCAATGGATGTAAAAACCATAATCAAATCAATTATCTAAATATACATTGGATCCCTAACATGTGTGTGACCTAACATAAAGATGTGTCTCCGTGGATCTGATAATTGACTCTCGAGCAAATCAGTAGCTTATATTGATATCGGATTCAAATTTGTAAGGGAGTTTAATATTAAGCAGCCACCTGGCAACTGCAACTAAGCATTGCCACCTCAATGAAAATGTCCCCAGCAATAATGCAAAAAAAAAAAAAATTAAAATTTTTTTTATTCTCTTTTTCTCAAATAAGACTTATTTTCCATAGTTTTTTTTGTCTACATGGGAAATTTATTAGCCAGTTTGTTTAATAAAATTTACCCATCATTGTGTTAATTTTGAGTTTATAAAAAAAAAAATAACCTGGATATTTGTCATTGTTTGGAAAATTTAAAAGAGGGCAAGTGAACCATAAATTTCTTAGCAATTAAGTAATTTATTAATCTTTTCAGAGCATTAATTAATCTTTTAGCAGAATAATAAACAGTAGACACGAAAATTTTTTAGGTGGAAAACCCCCTTGGGGATAAAGCCCACAACACTTTTCTAATAATTTTGACATACGTCCAAAATGCATTCACCTTCCAACTGAAAACTGAAAGCCCCGACACCCTGGTTTTATCAGCATACAACTAAAAGATGCTCCAACACCCTAGCAAGCTCCAAACTTGCCCTAGCACCACCCTACACCCTAAAAGTGTTTTCCAGACCACAATCAAAAGGTGACTCCAACCCTGCCCTAGCAACCACCCACCTCCCTGAAAATGATAATAAAACAAAACCAACTACCTGTGGGCTCTTGTAGTAGGGACAATGACCCACTTACAAAGAATTCCAATATAATAATTTCCCTCACTTCAAAAACCCTTATTGAAAACAAACAGAAATCCCTCACAAGACATGAAACATGTGATTCTATCGTTCGGATTGATGCAACATATAATATCTTCTTCTTAAGAAGGATATCATATTGTGATAATAATGAATTGATTGTTGCAAAACCTCTGCTACTTCAAACTCTTGTAGTAATTAAACATGAAACCCTTACTCCTACCAAGATGATATAGAGATAAAACCCTTTCTTCTCTATTATGATACATTATGTCCTTGTTGTAGGCAATGGTGTTGAAGTGGATGATCATGAAGCCAAAATATGTGTCAAAATGTTTGCAAAATGAGAACCATATTTTTTCTGCATGATCTAAATTAGATCATTATAATGATTTTCATCCATTTCAATACATTCGTAGTGGAAAAAGTGGAGGAATCATCTCATAGGACTGGTTTCACTCACGGGACCCAGTTTGACGAAACGGGATTTGAAACCTTCCGGGAGAATTTTGAGGCATGAAACAATGTTTTTTGGGGGTAAAACTTTCTTTCTTTAGTGAACACATTTTCATGTTGTTATTGACACATAAATCTTTTCAACGACATGACGTTAATTAGAGTTTGTATGAAAAAGTTATGCCACTCATAAGTTGACCTTCTTGTTTTCACACCTATAATTTGGGAGGATGTTGTGTCAACCCCTATTATTCATGGAAAAGGGGTTAGACACATGTTTGTGATGTACAAGACTCTAGAAGATTCTATACTCTAACTCTAAATAAGAGTTGATGTAGTCAAACTTAACCACTAGTAGGCTATCGGGTTGTATTATAACCGAGACACTAGGAGGAAGAGACATTCTATTATTTTGAGAGAATTTTGTTCCCTAGTTGAGCAAAGATAGCCAAGAGTGATAGGAGGTAGAGTACATAGGGAGTATTTGTGCACTGTAGCAGCCCAAAGGCCACAGGTCTTACTTCTTTATACATGCATCCATATTTCTGGATAGAGAAGGAGAATGAAACAGCCTCACCTTTTAGTTGGGTTTTCTCTCGAAAGAGTTTCCCATAGCACATTTAGTGTCTTATGTGTGTGTTTGATATTATTTCGTCATTTTATATTTTTCTACGTAATTTCCATTTGCATGCATGCACTAATTATAGTTAAATCTGCAGACCTTATAGTTTAATATAACTGTAATAATGTAGAGTCTCATATTTTTAATATAATATTATAATATATGTTGTGAAAAACTATCCAGTGGAATATCCTCGGTAGTTTATAGACCATATTGATATTAGAGCGGGTTTATTTGGGTATTTTGTGGAGTTTGTAGGGGATCTACGTCTGTGACGTCGAAAATTGTAAAACCCTAATCATGGTCAACGAATCTACAAATGACCCTCATGATCCTATAAAGGTGAGGTTTTCGCAGCTGGAAAAACAATTCGCAGACATAAATCACAATGTAAAGCTCATCATGGCAGCCCTGAGCAATAAGCTTGGGATATTTAGAGAAGATGGGGGTTTGAATGCAAACAAAAAATCAGAAGGGGGATCAGGATATCAGGAACAAACAAAGAACCAACATGTGATCACTCAAGTTTTTCCAAAAGTTGTAAGAAAGGAAAAGGAGGCCGAGGTAACCACAAACCAATCTTTTAGATACAAATTCTAGCCAATCTGCATCCAGAGAGGGCTCTCTCTTTAAGTTTTAGCTTTGTTTTTCAAGATATTAGGCTAGTTGTGAAGTTTAGGAGTTTTTTTGAATTTGGGTGGTGAAATTCAATAGCAGAGGGATAAGACTCAATAGTTTAGGCCATTGGGCTAATGGAGTCAAGTAAGATGGCTTTACTGGATTTGGGTTTCTTAACAAAAAATGGTTTCATAGAGCAAGGTAATAAAACAGGGAACAAATAAAGACTTAGAATAAATGGAATGGGTTCAAAATGGATGAAGGGCAATTAAGAATCCTTCAGCCTATTTCAAGCGAGAACTTGGATGATCACTGATAAAGAGCAGTTAAGTATTCTTTAACAAATAATCAAAATGACAGAACTAGCAAACAGGAGCAATTAAGATTTCATTGTTTATTCTAATTCATAAGAAAACATATAGAATAATAAAATTTGAACACAAAGTGCAATCAAGCATATTCTGAATTACTCATTTTTGTTTATCATTCAAAGGTGAAACAAAGGTGATATAATAAACAAGGAAAACTTTAACACATAAGGTATAGAAGACTTATTGATTCGGTGTTTGATTCAAGAAATTTTTGAAAAGTCCATTGCCTCAATTCTTTGTCCAGCAAGCCATACAAAAATTTGATCCAATCAGCACTTTTATTCCAAAAACCAGTATTACAGCAATGTATATGCATCCACCCTAATACTCCAATTGAGGGAGTATTTATACAAAATATTTTACACAAAATATATCATAATAGAGTGAGATATATTCTAGTTATGACTAATCATTTTTACAAGAAAATAGAGACAACTAGTATCGAAGATAGGAAACAAGCAAACAGATGTTGTGTTGTTCCTATTTGTGCTTGGTGTGCTGGAGGCAAGCCCTTTTATTTGGCTTGTTGTTGTAACTTCATGCTGGCTACCCTGTTTGATTGATACTCTTTTACCTACTCTGATACTCTTTGACCTGTTTTGACCACTACTCACCTTTATTCATCTATGTTTATCTCAACAAGGTAAATAGCCCAAAATTTACATTTTACCAAAGGTAAATTTACAAAATTTCTAACATATCTTCCCACCATTTCTGCTCTGGCAATTTGTGCTTCTGATGTTTCCTTAGAGTTTCATCAATCTCTGTATATTTGAAAAAGTTAGGTTGGATGGTGAATAAGTGCTTTACCTCATGTTCAATATAAAATAAGTTCTCTAAGCTGTCGTAGAGAACTTGACCTGTGGGAAGTGCTTTCACTCTTGATGCACTTGATGATGGGCTAGCTTGATTACCCGCATACTTATTCAATTTATCTATATAGTCAATGTGTTTTATCAATTTGTCGTTAATGACCAAAGGACTTGGTAGCCCTTTACTCTGCAAAATTGTAAACTTCTCCATAAAAGAATTGATTTCTACTTGCATATCCTAGCACCTTCTCTCTAATTTCTGCATCAAGGTTTTCTTGGTGAGAACCCTTTTGATTTCCAAAATGGTGTATGTCCTGTCTAAGATGTCAAGTACTTCTAGCTATTCTTTGTTTCTGTTATTCAAAAATTGTATAAGCCTATTGGCTTCCTCTGGCATTTTACCCAACTGTGCTCTTGTCTGCTGAATGGCTCCATGGGCTGCTTTTATTAAGTCGATATGCTCATAGATCACCTGGATAGATGGCGATATTTCATTTATAGACTGAATGATATTAGCCCAAAGGATTTTTCTGATCTCTATCAAGGGCTTATCAAAAGTGAGCTCTTGTTCTAAAGTTTTTACTTTACTTTCTAAGGCTTTAATCTCCCTAGTTTTTTCCACAACACTTATTTTGGAGATATCATAATTTTTCTCTGCCTTAGCCAATTGCTCCTTTACCTGTTTCAACTTTGTGGCCTGTAATCTCAATTCTTCCATGGCCTTTATCAATTCTTTTGTGCTCATATTAGTATTGTTGCTTAGTGTTGTACCTGCTATTGATGTACTTGTTATTACCTCTGCTATGACTGTTGGGACATTTGGAGCTAATGTTGTTCCTAGTGTAGAGGGAACTGCAGTTGAAACTATGGGGATTACCTGAGGAGGCTGAGAGGTCACCTCTCCCTGCTTTTCCTTTAGTGCTTTTTCTAATGCCTGCTCTGTATCATTTAATATTACATTGAGCTTTAGGAGCAGATCCATCATACCTTCTTCTGATTTATGTTGTATAACTTCTGCAGTCTGTGGATGCGTTGAAGGGGGTAGCTTCAGCTATTTTCTCAGGGTAGCAATGTCTTCTTCTTTCTTCTTCATTAGTGCCTGTATACCTTTAACATCTTTGGGATCATGTCCCAATCCAATGATGATCTCTTCCAATGATTTGATCCTATTATCCTTGGCTAGAGAAGAGGCTTTCTCCAAATGTAATTGAGTTGTTGCGTTTTCCAAGGAATTTTGCAATTTGTGGGCCAGCATTACTTTATTAGCTAGTGTGGAATAAACCATTTCCCAATCTGCTTGTAAAGTTCAATTTGGTCCATAGGGTGAAAATCTTTAGCCAGGACCTCCAAGTTTGTTCTGATATAGTCTGCTGCTGACTAGGGTTGCTGCACCTTTAGCTTAAAGTAACTCATCAAAATTTTACCTTCTTTAATGTCATAGGCTGACATTAATCTCTGCTGGTTTGTGGGGGCCATTTTCAGATATTGACCGTAAATTTGAAGCCTTATTGGGTCATTCCTGGCCTTTATCTGTTGGGTCCCTATAATACTAGTGATTACCCCATTACTATTGTAGTTGTACCCCTTATTAATATTTTTGTGCCCCTATTGTCCCCATATTGTTATTACTATGCCCCATAGAATCCATCTATTGTTATTTTTGTGGCTTTATACTATTATTGTTAAGTCAGTTGGGTTATATTGTGACTCCTTAGACTCCTATATATAAAAAGGAGGTTTTTTCATTTGAATCATCCAAGAATTTTTTCATTTATGTAATGTAGAAGGAAGGTTTCCCCCCGAAGAGGCCCCTGAATTCTAAGGCGTTGGATCTCTCTTTTCTATCTTCTCTTAAGTTAGTTTCAAAACATTTGGTATCAGAGCTTTTGGATTCTAGGGTTTCGCTGCTCCAAACAAGTCATCGTGGCATTTTCACTATAACTTTTTTTCTTTCTGCGACGTTTCAGAAGCTAAAAAAAAAAATCCATTTGAGAAGGCATCTGCACTAATCGCAGGTCTGTCAGGAGCATTTCGCGCTATAATTTCGGAGATATTGAACTGAGGAAGTTGGTCCTTTTGCAGAATCCTGAATTACATTCCAAAACAGGTGAACTTGGGAAAATCATCATAACTTTCTCTCTGAGCATCAGATTGAAATTTCGTAAGAAGGTACAGAAATAGGACGGACTGTAGTTTCTTGTATATATTTTTCAGGGCCAAAGGTCAAAACAGGGACACTTGGCATGTCGTACAAGTTCACTCTACTGAATTAGTCTATAATCAGGTCACTGTGGGAGATTTGGCATAACTCTTCATTGGAGAATCCAATTGGGGTCAGATTGGTGGCATTGAAAAGAGGACATAGAGGGCTACCACAGGACGCAATTCTAGAACTGGCTGATCCGAAATTACAGAGCTACATCAGAGGCAATATCGAGCTCCTACAAAGTGAAAAAAGGTGTGTATATTTTTTTAAATGTGTGCTTAAGCTTGGTTTGAAAAATTATTTTGAAGGAATTCAAAGGGCATAGTGAAGCATTATTATCAGTAATTGATGCCCCGAAGAAAGAAAATGGAAACCTAGTAGGCGACCTGAAAGCTCTAGCATGACTCATGAAGAAGAGGAAGAAATGCAACATGATATATCAAAATTACGAGACCAAGTGCAACAAGTGTCACTTGCATAGAAAGGAATAGAATCTAAGATGGATTGTTTAAAGAAAGGTGTAGAAGCTAAGATGAATGACGTGGAAGCTAAGATG